>QRFJ01006372.1:0-25249 GCA_006176705.1 Cocos nucifera | reverse complement strand
TCATCATTTATGAATCGATCATCATCTTCTGAATCATCAAGATTAAATATAAAATCAGCTTCAACTTTATTAGACGGTAGATCAGCCCTATTCAAAGGAGTTGTCATAAATTTTTCGTCAATAAGGAGCTCGATCAATGTTTGTTCTTCCTCTTGAAAAGTTTCCTCTTTATATAGATCTAAATTTTTGTCCATCTTTAGTCAAGTTAGTATGTCATATACGTCTTTAGGTATTATTTTTTGTACGACATGCTAATCACCTTGATACTTCGGATCCTTCAAATATATTACTTATTTCATTTGAGTTGTTAATATATACAGCTCATTCTGGTACCATGTTTGTGTAAAATTTATACCGATAAAATATGAATCAATATGAATACTAATTTTCTTATTGCTAATATCCCATAATTCACATTGAAACAAGAATACCAAATTTTAAGATCCATACTTCAGTTCTATGATATCTATCAATACACCAAAATATTCAATCTCCTCTTCTCCTTCATATCCTATCATAGCAATCCCACTATTCTGAGTCTGTTTTTGCATCTCAAGCTCTTTTGTATGAAATCTCATTCCTCTAATGATATAAAATGCATAGTGGTGAACCCTTCAATCAGGGCCACATGCTAAATCGCACAACTCATCAGTCACACCCTCTTTTTTATTGAAATACTTAAATTTCATCTACAATGTAGCATAAAAAGTTGTATTGGTTCAAATAATTAATTTTATAATTATAAAAATATAATGTAATACTAATAAAACTTACATGGTCTCCAAACTATTTTGCAAATTTTTTCTTATATCTATCATTAACATCTATATTATTCTTCCTAGATAGTATACTTTTGAGCTCATTGCAACAAGGCATGATTTTTAATTTTGCATTGATATGAAAAAATTAGTTAGAACACTAAAAAATATGCTAAGATGGTACTTGCTCAATTAAATCTTCAATTTCTTCATAATTATTTAGAATATACAAGTATGCCTTGAATAGCTCATTCATGTCCATAAACTTATATCTCCTTCTACCCATGGGTCGAATCGTTTATTTGAATATGGATAGTGTTAGTTCATCATCATTCCATTCATGATCTATGTTACGATCTACATGATTGAATCTTGTTTTGATATCATCAAGATACATCGAGCAGAACGTGACACACTCCATAGCTATGTATGCTAATCCTTGAGGCCGTACCTTATTATCACATACTTTTTTAAGGTACACAAGAATTTACAAATAAAAATAATTTAAATTTAACTAATACATTTACATCTTACAACCGATATATCAAAGGAATTATGATTTTTTTACTTTTTAATAGGATACATCCAACGATAATGTACGAGGTCGGTCAGAAGAGCTTTCTTTGGAAGATGAATAGTCAGGTGCACCATAACAGCAAAAAATGATGGTGAAAAGATTTTTTATAACTTACAAAGAATGAGCACAATATTCTTCTCAAACTTTTCAATTAAGTTAATCTTCAATTTTCGGTAATATAGTTCTCAAAAAAAAAACTTGCAACTCAATCAATGCAACTTGAACATCACCATTTAGATAGCCGTGCAACACCATAGGAAGCAAGCATTATATTATCACATGGGAGTCATAACTTTTTATGCTAGAGATATTACCATCATTATTGCCAACACACCACGATACATTTGAAGCATAAGCATTAAGAAACTTTATAGTTTTAAACTATCCATAGAAACTCTTCTTCTCCTTGCTAAATAGTAAATAACATGTAGGTGGCATAAAATTTTTTTCACCTTGATAAAATAAATGCAACTCTGGCTGAATTCTCAAATCTTATAAATCAAGGTGAGTTTTTGAATTATCTTTTATTTTTTCTGTGATGTTCAACACTGTATCGATGACATTATCACAAATATTCTTCTTAATACACATTACATCTAGGTTATGATGAAGTAGTAGCTGGTTCCAGTATGATAGTTTGAAAAATAGATTTTGCTTCATCCAATTTAGCTTAACTTCAGTATGCTTCTGCTTGCGAGTACCCAATATTTTTCTAAATTTCATATTTCCAATGGCTTCAAGTTGTTCTAAAACTTTTGCTCCACTTAACTCCTTAGATGGCGAACATTGGTCAGACTTACCATCAAAGTATTGGTTATAACAAGTCCTCCAAGAGTTATTAGTAGGTAAAAATTATTGATGATCCATGAAGCAGATTTTTCTTTCATACATTAAATATAAGGAGGACATATCCTTGTTGTATATTGGACATGCCAGATATCCTTTGGTACTCTACCAGATAAGTTTTCATACGTAAAAAAAATCATTTATGGTCTATAAAATCGAAGCATACAACTTAAAATTTCTTCAAATGATAGAATCATATTTGTACTCCATTTTTTCATAGCTCCTTCAGATTATCAATTAAGGATCGTAGTTATATATTAATTTAATTACTTGGTGCTTTCGAACCTGGAATCAATAGTGATATAAAAATAAATAGCTCTTTCATGCATTTTCAAGATGACATATTATATATAACTAGCATCACAGGCCACATGCTATAAGAAGTACTCAAATTACCAAAGGAATTAAATCCATCTATTGCTAGTCCAAGACGGATATTTTGTGGGTCACTCACAAATAGCGGATGCTTTGCATTGAAGTCTTTCTATACTACAGAGTCAGTTGGATGGCTAAGTATGTTCTCCTCCGAAACCTGTTGCTCATGATGCCATCTCATTTCTTTAGCTATCTTGGTGGACATATACAATCTTTGAAATCTTGGAATCAATGGAAAATACCTCAAAATCTTATGAGGTATCTTCTTTCCTTTCCTATTATTGGTTTTATACCTAGGCTCATTGCATTGTGGATATTCACTTGCTTATTTGTTCTCCTTATAAAATAATATACAATCATTTTTGTAGGCATGCATAGGAATGTAGACAAGTCTCAATTCTCGCATGTATGTTTTTGCTTTAGAATATGATTTCGCAAGTCTCGATTCATCGGGAAGAGCTGCTTTAATCAATGCCAAATTTTGCTCAAATGACTTCTATCAGTTCATGATTTTAATATGAAGTAATTTGATCAAAAACTCTAACTTGAAGAACTTTACATAATTTTGGTAGAGTGGCTTTCGTGCATCCCTTATAAATTTTGCAAACTGTTCAGAAGTCCCTTCTACCTCATTAATATTTTGTTCATGATTAGAATTGCCTTCAGATGCACTAGTACTCATGGGTACATTTAAGCTAATACCCTGATATAAATCATCCAATAATAAACCTATACCATTATGTTCGACAAGTTCAGTAGCATCACTATCATCTTCAATATCATCATTGTCGCATACAACTTCATTCCGATCATCCTTCCCATACCTATCCAATGAGTATACTTCTTGTCCACACCATAATGTAGAAGATGCTCCTCAACAAGTGATATATGATGATATACCATATTAATACATCTCTTGCATGGACACTTTATCCGATTGGCACTGTCAGCCTTACACCATGTAAACTTAATAAAATCTCGAATACCTTTTCAATATTCAAGCAAGAGAATATCCTTGGCATTTATCCAATTTTTGTTGATATTCATTTGATAACAAAAAAAATCATTAACACTAACGAAAATAACCTTGGCATTCATTCAAACTAAATCTCAGACTTGATTCCGATCCGAATGATCAATTGATCAATGTACATAATTCATCCAACTTTTGTCGATATCCATCTGACAACAAAAAATAATGTTTAATGAATCCTAACTCCACCAACTCCTTTCTAATAGGTGAGGTCCTATCTCTTTCAAAAATACATCACTTTTACTATTACATTAATTTTATTTTTTATTTTATATATATGCTAAATCTGGCAGCATCTTCCTACAGTTCTCCAAGTATACGATATAGATAGATCATATTTTAACAACATCTAATATATATCTAGAGAATAAATAAGATAACTATGACAGAATTTTTTATAATAGAATAAAGAACACCATAACAATAATAAAAAATTGATGCATTTCTGAATTGCCCAAATCGGGGCTTTCAAGAGCCATTCATAAAGGTTTTGGGGATCCTAGGACCAACTCTTGAGTAAAAGTCTAAGGTTACATTAATGCATGTATTAAACCACTATCATGCATCTTTCTATGGAAATAGAGAGATATATTCAGATCCCAACCTCGATCTGACTTGGATCATTACCAGGATTGTGACCCTGATCTCAGACTAGATCTCGGATCGGATCCCAGGCCTGATCCTGAACTGGGTCCCGACTCGGATCCAGACCTCGATCTAATCTGGATCTCTATTCGGATCATAAACTGGATTCTAACCCGGATCCCAAATCGAATCTCGACCTGGATTCGACCTAGATTGTGATCTAAATCTTGAATCGGATCCTAATTTGGATTCTGACCTTGATTCGACACAGATCGTGATCCAGATCCTGGATTGGATCCTAGATCGAATTTCGATCCGGATCCTAGACCGAATCTCGATTCGAATCCCAACATCGATTCGATCCGAATCATGATTCTGATCCCGACCCAGATCCCGAATCGGACAATTCATATGCATTAAAAATTAAAAAATTTAGATAATCCTCATTAAAATATTAAATCATAATCACAATAAAATACAAGGACTAAACAAGTAAAAATATTAAATTATAACAAGCAAAAGCATAATTTTTTTAAAAAAATAATATCTTATCATTATTTTAAAAACCTAACTATTTTCATTATAAAAAATAATTTATTTTTAAATATTTTTAAATATTTTTTTAATTATATTTATTAATGCTATTTTTTAATAATTATTATTATTTTGATTATTATTATAAATAAATAAAAAATTATTTATGATGAAAAATTTTCATCGTAAATAGTCGACTTAGGTTGAGACCGAGCTGGCATGGATCGAGATCGAGCCAACTCTCTCAGGTAGATAGAAAATAGTATTCAAAAATTTATGGCACAAGATATAATCGAGTTGGCTTGAGCATCCATCGAGTCAGCTTGGACATAATGGAATAATGAATTATTTATGATGAAAAACTTTCATAGCAAATAATCAACCTTAAATCAATACTTTAAAAAAATAAAAGGACAGACTATTTATGATGAAATTTTTTTATAGCAAATAATTTATTATTTATGATAGTAAATAAATTTTTATCATAAATAATTAATTATTTTTAATATTTTTTTTATCATAAATAATCGATCTTAAATCAATAATTTAAAAAAAATAAAAGGATGGATTATTTATGATAGAAAGATGCCCTGTGCATGGCCGACACGATGGGGTTGAGAGGCGCAAGCATGTCTACTGTTAGCTAGCTTACGGGCAAATTAGTTTTTTTTTTATTTTTTAAAAATTAATATTTATTGAAGATAAACTCCACTTTCGTCGAAATCCAGTCTAATGCTTAGCCTAATGTAATTGGTAATCACGAAAGAGCTTCGATCGAAAATTCTTTCTTCAACGATCGAACTCCTCTCAAACTCCTTCAGCAGTTGAACTCCTCCAATGGTCAAACTCCTCTCGGACTCCTTCAGCCGTCGAACTCCTCCAATAGTCGAACCCCTCCTGAACTCCTTCAGCAGTCGAACTCCTCCAGCGGTCAAATCCCTTCCGAACTCCTCCAACGGTCGAACTTCTTTCGGACTCCTTCAGCAGCCGAACTCCTCTAGCAGTTGAACCCCTTCCGGACTCTTTCAGCAGTAAAACTCCTCCAGTGGCCAAACCTCTCTCAGACTCCTTCAATAATCGCACTCCTCCAGCGGTCGAATCCCTTCCAAAATCCTTCAATGATCGAACCCCTCCCAGACTCCTTCAGTAGTCGAACTTCTCCAGTGGCCGAATCCCTCCTGGACTTCTTCAGCAGTCGAACCCCTTTCGAACTCCTTCAATAGCCGAACTCCTCCAACGGTTGAACCCCTTTCGAACTTCAACAGTCGAACTCCTTCAGTGATCGAACCCCTTCCAGACTCCTCTAGCGGTCAAACTCCATTCGGACTTCTTTAGCAGTCAAATTCCTCCAATAGCCGAACTCCTCCCAAACTTCTTCTTCAGTCGAACTTCTCCATTAGTCGGACTCCTTCTGAACTTTTTCATCAGTCGAACTCCTCTCAGACTTCTCCTTCGATCAGACTTTTCCATCGGTCGGACTTCTTTCGGACTTCTTCTTCGACTAAACTTCTCCATCAGTTGGACTCATTTTGGACTTCTCCATCAATCGAACTCCTCCCAGACTTCTCCTTCGATCGAACTTCTCCATTAGTCGGACTCCTTTCAAACTTCTTCTTCGATCGAACTTCTCCATCAGTCAAACTTCATCCAGATTTCTTCAGCAGATTACTTTCAGATTTTAACTAGCATTCCTCTCGGATGATTTCCTCTAATTGTATTTTCTTTAAGAGTCCGAACTCCTCTAAAATTGATGTATGTCAAAGCTCTTCACCAATCAATGCCTGCTTCCTCCGATCTTCGACTATTAAATCTTAACGAATGGGCACATCACGATAACAAATACCTCTCTCCATAACAAACTCCACATGAGTCCGAGTGGCCCACTATCGGACGGTTACGACTGTCACTATCAGCCTACTATAGGTAATACCTCCTTTTCCATAACAAACTCCATGCATCTCCGAGCAGCCCACTACCGAACGGTTATGGTTATCACGATCAGTTTGCTATAAGCTCCATCTATAAAAAGGGACCCTTCAGATATGTTTTCTCTAAGCTCTCTTCTCTTTTTCAAAACTCTGCTAAATTTTTTTTTGAGCACTCCATTTCTGTTGGCTAGAAGAGCTGACTTGATCGTCGGAGGATCCTACTGGAGTCACTACCACCGACTCTAGATGGGATTTTATTTTGTAAGTCACCGACGGTGACCTCTTCTTTCTCAACTCCAACTCGATCCGACGTTAATCAGATTCTACACCAACAGTATTTTTTTAAAAAATATATATTTTAATTTTTTTTAAATATTATATAATTTTAAAATTTAAAATCATCTTTACTATTTATTATTTAAATAGTTATCATTAAAGAATCATCAATAAAGATTATCTTGATCCGATAGCTCTAGCTATGTTGATCAATAAAATTTAATTTTAATGATCAATAATGAGCATATGATGATTTGATAGGGATTACCGATGAATTCATAAACTTGCAATGATGATGTCTATGATATTTATAGCATACTATCAAAATTTTACTTCAATTAAATATTATTATCATTATCAATTTAGCACAGGATGATTTGGATCATTAAATAAAAAATGAGTGATCAAAAGACTAAATGACATTCGATTATAAGATAATTTTTAAGATAAATGATCTATGCTACTATTTTAATCATCTATACGATGGTGATCGTAAAATCCTTATCCCACGTATATGAATAATCTATGTTAAGTAGATTTTAGAAAAGCATGAGTATAATTGCTTAAGGACTTTAAGAATTAAGAATATATGTTAGAAGATATATTTTTTTAGATGGTTTATGTTGGTGCAGAATCTAGTTGATGTCGAAACTGAGTTGGAGCTGGAGAGGACAGGATCGCCGCCAGCAATCTGCAAAATAAAGTCCTAATTGAAGTTAGGAATGGTGGCTCCGACAGGATCCTCCGACGATCAAGTTAGCTCTTCTAGCCAATAGAAATGAAGTGCTCAAAAAATTTAAGAGCTGAGCAACAGAAAGAAGAATTAGAGTTCAGAGAGAACATATCTGAAGAATTTCTTTTATAGATGGAGCCTATAATAAACTGATAGTGACAGCCATAACTATCTGGTAGTGGGCCATTCAGGCCACGTAAAGTTTATTATGGGATGGTGTGTTTTGTCATGACGTGCCAGTCCATTGAAATTTAATAGTTAATGTTTAGAGAGAGTAGACATTAGCAATGAAGAGCTTTGAATCGCAACAGTTCCAAAGAGGTTCGGGCTCCTTTGAGGTCGTCCGCATATAGGTTGGTTTGTATTGAGTTGGTAGGCTAAATTCATATGAATGATGAGATTCTTCTAGATGGCTAGAAAGAGATCAACTGGAAGAAGGCTGATTGGAGGGAGCTTGCCTAGTCTCTGGAAAGAGATCGATTGGAAAGAGGTCGACTGAAGAAAGCTTGCCTGGTGACTAGGAAGGAGATCGATTGGAAGGAGGTCGGCTGAAGGAAGCTTGCATAGCGACTGGAAGGAGATCATCCAGAAGGTGTTCAATAGGAGGAGTTCATTTGGAAGGAGGATGACTTTAATTCTGTTATTCACTTTTGGTTGAAGGATAGGATTAGTATAGCAATAATTCTCCTTCATCATTCAAGATCATGTCGTCGAACTTCAGTGTGCTCTCGGGAGGTTATGTAGCATGAACTCATCTCTAAGGAGATTGACAAATTTCAATAGGAACGAGGTCGGCAGTCAAGAACTTTGGCGAGAGATATTTTACCCCCGATAAGTCCTTTGGGCAACTAGATGGAGTTTGACAGGAGTCCGACTAAAGGAGTCCAGCCTGGAGGAGTCTGGAAGGCACATTACTGAAGGAGTCTAGAAGATTGGAGGTTGGAGGGAATTCAGCTTCTCTGAGGTTGTCTAGTGATTGGAAGGAGTTCGACTGGCGAGAACTTGATTGACGGTTGTGATGGATGGATGACTTTGATACTCTTGTGACTCGTTCGTTCTTTTTAGAGCTTAGATATTTTTAGGATCATCTGAAGGCTAATAAAAGGGAGACGAGGCTCTTTTGCCTGCGTACTCAAAGCTCTTGGTGTGAGAATGCAGAGGTCCGCCACTCTTCTAGATTGCAGAAGTTCATCCTGTCGATTCGAAGTCGAACCAATATTGAATAGCCTTGACGGGTTCCAACTTGGAAGGGGTTCAAGCAACTTCAAGGTCGACCAGGCTGGATTGCATTAGAACCGAACACTTAACTGCTTGGAGGGTCGTCATCACTATTCAAGCTCATCTAGATGAAACCCATAATGCCTTATAGGTTTTGGAGTCATTGATTAAAGTTTGCCATGGTTGTTGTCGCCAGACGAGGTTACCTGAGATCTTGTTGGACTTCGACAAGAAAGGATTTATCCCTAACAGTTTATTTATACATGGTTTGCTTTTTATGATCACCACCGTATAAATGATCAAACTAGTAGCAAAGATCATTTATCTAAAAAGATATCTTATAGTCAGATGTCATTTGGCCTTTTGATCACTCAATTTTTATTTAATGATTCAAATTATTTCATACTAAATTAACTATAATAATTATATCCGATTAAAATAAAATTTTGATAGGATACTATAAATATTACAGAGATCATTATTGTAAGTTTTTGGATCCATCGGTAGTCTCTATCTATTAGATCATCACGTGGCCATTCATGATTGTTGAAATTGAATTTTATTGATCGACATAGCTAGGGCTACTGGATTGAGGTGGTCTTTTATAATGATACTCTAATGATAATTATTTAGATAATGAATGATAAAGATAGACTTTAAAATTTAAAATTATATTATATTCAAAGAAAAATAAAAAAATATTTTTTATAAGAATAATAATTTTTAAAAATTAAAAAAAATATACTAATTTATCCATGGGCTAGCTAATAGTGGATGTACTCGCACCCCTCAACCCTATCGTGTTGACCATGCACGGTGCATCTTTCTATTATAAATAATCCACCCTTTTATTTTTCTTAAATTATTGATTTAAGGTCAATTATTTATGATAAAATTTTTTCATTATAAATAATTTATTATTTATGATGAAAATTTATTTATTATTGTAAATAATAGATTCTTTATAATGAAAAATTTTCATCATAAATAGTCCATCCTTTTATTTTTCTTAAAGTATTGATTAAGATCGATTATTTAGATGAAAATTTTTTATCATAAATAATTAAGTATTTCACCATGTCTGAGCTGGCTTGTTGGAGGCTCGAGCTAGCTCGACTGTATCTCATGTCATAGAATTTTGAATACTATTTTATATCTATCGGAGAGAATCGGCTCGATCTTGATCCGAGCTAGCTCGATTTGATCTGAATCGGCTCGATCTCAACCCGAGCTGGCTATTTATGATGAAAATTTTCATCGTAAATAGTCTATCCTTTTATTTTTCTTAAATTATTGATTTAAGATCAATTATTTATGATGAAAATTTGGTTTATGTTGTAAATAATAGATTATTTATAAGAAAAAAATTTTTGTCATAAAAAGTCCATCCTTTTATTTTTCTTAAATTATCTATTATAAGGTCAATCATTTACGATAAAAAAGTTTCATTATAAATAATTAATAATTTATGATGAAAATTTTAGTTGCATCGTAAATAACTAACTATTTGTGATAAAAAATTTTCATCATAAATAGTTATTTTTCTTAAATTACTGATTTAAGGTTAATTATGTATGATAAAAAATTTCTACCATAAATAATTTATTATTTATGATGAAAATTTGTATTATGGTGTAAATAATTGATTATTTATGATGAAAAATTATTTTTATCATAAATAATTTATTATTTATGATAAAATATTTTTTATCATAAATATGATTATTTGCAATAAATTTTTTTTTATCATAAATAATTCCATCATAAAAAATGAGTTTTCTTGCAGTGAAACCTGGATACTCTTATCACCTGAGGCGTTGTTGACCATTTGGAGTAGAGAGAACATAACATACGTCTGTTGATCTAAGTAGGATGATGACTAGTCGGACCAATCCAAGCCGTTCAAAGCCTTATAAAAAGGGAAAATGCTTTTGCAAACTCACTATAGCTGAGAAGGTTATAAATACTCTTTGTAGCCATAAGTAAAGTTTTCAGTGAGCCCTTCAAGCTACCATAGAAGCAAATTTGGATGGTGATTCCATCGTTCTCCTCCTTTTATTTCTCTTGGGAGGTCAACCTTCATGTTAACTCCTTTGCCTCCTTTTTCTACAAGATGGACAATCCTTGGGAATGGTGTCTTAGGAATCAAGTGGAGAGACCTAGGCTTACCTTAAGAAGGATAGGGAGAAGGCAAGTGAGGTAGAAGCCAAAATCTGGTCCCTCAAAAGTTGGTTAGGGGTTGAGAAGGACCAGACTTAGGCAACACTACTCCAAGTGGCTACAATAGAGGAGTTGAAGGTTGCCTGGTTTTAGGTTACCCAGGCCAAGAAGAAAGCTCTTCGGGCAATAGAAAAGTTCAAGGCATCAGGGAGCTACTTTGTGTAGCTTGTTCTGATCATGATTGAGTCTTTCATAGAGGGCTTCAATGAATATCGAAGCTAGGTGTTAAGTTTTTCCCATGGACCCTCTTTAGCGATCTTGACCCTACTGCGGAGAGCGATGATGAAGTCGACATGAAGAGCAATGATAGGAAGGACAAGAGCCACTGAGCCCCAAGCAATAGGATTTTGCAGGCCTACCTCTTTCACTTATTTGCACTATTATGTAGCTTGAGATGAGGTATTAGGTGGCCTCTTGAGCAGGGTCACCTTTCCAGGGTTGTCGACCAAATCTCCGCTGACCTTGAGTGCTTATCTTTTATAGTTGTTTAGTATGATCTTTGACTTGTTGTAATCAAATATTATTTTAATGAAATGGAAAAGTTTTGTTTGCTATGCATAACTTTTTCATTACTTATTGTTTATATTGTTTGCCTAAAGATATTGAGATAGACCAAACTAAGCTAAACATATAAGTTTCTAATATTAGCTGAATAAAATTGAGAAGCCAAGATGAGTTGTAGCTAAATCAACTCAAATATATCCAAGATCGACTAAATATTATAACATAAAGCCACAATGTTGCAATGTCCTTGAGGCCAAGCTAAAATGAGAATAAGATCATGATGAGATGAGATCATAATAAAATAGACTGGGAGGGCAAGCTAATAGTTTCCAAACAAAGAGTGTCGAGAATCCATGAAGTGTCTAAGATTAATAAGAAAAACATGGTGCTTGATGGATAATTTGTAGATTGCCTTGTCAACAAATATTATCTGTTATGGGCCTTGATGAAGAAAGAATACTTGGTTGAGGTCGAGTATAAGGGCTAGTAAGCCTGCTCAAACCTCAAAGGCTAATGGGTCTGAGAATATACAAGGATGATTATAAGTTGGCTTGCTTACACCTCGAGGACCAATAGGCCTTGAGAGTATGGGAGGACAAGTATCAAAGACCAATAGGGTTGCTCAAATCTTAGGAGCCAACATGCCTTAAGAATATACAAGGGCAAGTATATAGGGCTAGTAGGCTTGCTTGCACCTCAAGGGCCAATAAATCTTAAGAATATATGAGGATGAGCATAAAGGCTAGCGCAGGCACGCTTGAACCTTGGGAGCCAACGAGTCTTAAGAATACACGAGAGCAAGTATAAGGGCTAGAGAGCCTGCTTGAATCTCAGGGGCCAATGGGCCTTGAGGGTACATGAGGATGGGTATAAGGGACAATAGCTTGCTTAAACTTCATGGGCAACGAGTCTTAAGAATACATGAGGGTGAGTACAAGAGCCAATGGGCTTGCTCGTGCTGACAAAGTGGCTAGCAAATTGGTGACAAGTTGGTCAAAAGAGGAAATAGAGCTTGGTCAAAGGCTCAAATACTAGAATTGCATTGCCTTTGTGAGCATAGCTAGGAAGGCACAATACGTCACAGCCTTTGAAGCCCCTTGCAATAATATGAGAGCTTTAAAGCTCTCAAGATGATCGATTGGATCAATGGTACTGTAGTAGAGCTCAAATTGAGGTATCTTAAACTCTTTTGGTAAGGGTTCTTTCATAATTTCTTTAGTAAATGGTGCCTCACTCATTATCTCAAACATATCACCAGTTTTGGCCTTTTGCTCATGCAAGGCCTATTAACCATCTCCTCAATCAAATAATTGATATCCATCTCCAGGTTGAAGATCCTTCCTAATTGGTGCAAAGACAGATTGCTAGGACTAAAATTAGCTTCAAATAGAAGTGATAGTGGCTCTACTTCCAGCTTCTCTAATGATCCTTAGGATGGAAATGGTTGCTACCCTGAACATAATCATCTTGGTGATCCATTAGATCTACTGACTTGCCACCATAGGTTCTACACCATTATTACAAGAGCTTGCACTTGTTGAGCCAGGAGGCCAGGTTGCTTAGTGTCAATGGTCTCGGCACTAAGATGCAATAGCAGAAACCTCAAGGGGCTATCCTGAGAGCTATCAAATTCCTATCGAATGACTCCTGGGTGGTTATTCCTTTTATGCTTCATGGCTTCCTTTCTCCCTTCATTTCCATAGATGACTAGAATTTATTGCACCAGATCCTGAAATGCTATTATGGATCACCCCTATGGACCCACGAGGCAACAACAGAGGGTGAAGACTTGCTAATTAGCTCTAGCCAGGCTCTATAATGCTTAAGTTAGTAAGGTTTGTTTGAGGGAAAAACCAAAGAAGAAAAAAATAAGATGGAAAGAAGGATAGAGAGATGGGATCTCCTCTAGGTTTAGATCATTCTCTTTTTTTTGCTAAGGGTATTTGGACCTCTTTATAGCTAGAGCCTCCAAACTTTTAGGATCTCATCATAACAAACTTGGAGTCATGTTGCCACAAGTTGCTAACATGGCAAAATAGCATTAAGGGTGCGCTTGAACAACCAGGCACATGATGGAGTTGGGTATACCTTTGAGATGGTGAGAGGCTAAGCTGCTTCCCTTGTAAAGGAATTGAGGTCATTGAGCCGAGCTGAGAAGTGTTGGTCATGGAGATCAGATACTTCTTCTCTACTTAGCACACCATCCGTATATACCTAAGGCGGCTGGACTGGAAAGCCCTAGCTAGAAGAAACCAGATGCATTGCGATCACCATATGGACCATGAGTTGGATGAATGCTTATGCACCATATCGTGCCAGTTATTAACTACCAAAATAAATAGTAATGAAAAAAATGAAAATAGCTAAAATAACTAGAAAATTTGTAACTTAGCAAAAATGATTTATGCATTACAAAATATTGTTTTTAAGGATGTAGTGAACAATATATGTAATCTCTTAATATTCTTTAGCACTTAATTTTATCTCGAGAGCAAAGTGAGTTTTTAAAATATAGATAGAATTACATTTTTATAGTTAATCTAGAGTGACCTAATCCTAGGAATAAGTTTTTGTAGATTATATCTAATTCTTTAACCTTATGGACTAGTTTATTTGGGATAGATATAGACACAAATTTTTGCTGTAGTATTTTCTAGGAGAAACTAGATAGACAATGAGAGAGGGGAAGGGTAAGAGGAGTAAAGGTTATAATGGTTATATATATCTATATATCTACATACACACACACACACATATATATATGTGCGCGCGCGCGCATATATAGACACACACACATATACATATATATATCTATATATATGTATATACATACATACATATATATATGTATATGTATGTATATACATACATACATATATATATATGTATATGTATGTATGTATCTATATATATATGTATGTATGTATGTACGTACGTACGTACGTACATATGTAATTAGATAAACCACATGATAAGCCAAATAGAGTAAATGGTGTGGGAATGAAATAGGTGAACTTTACATCCTTTGTTCCTAATACCATCCCCTACAAACTTCGGTCTGAAGATCTTTCATTGATCAGGATTCAATTCGAAATTCTTTTTGAGTACGAGCTCAAACTCTCTGGACCTAGTGACTGAGCTTGCTTCCCACCTTCTGGCCAAGCTTGTTTGCATGTTGAAACCCTTCATGCAGGACTTCGGCTACTGATACCCTCTTTTGTAGTCAACTTGTTTAAGTTCTTAAACATTTTCTTTGTCGCTATGGCGTCGAACTCATTTAGGTTTGTCATAGGATTTCTTTCTTTGTGTATTATGGCCGACGTTTGACCTACCATCTCTCTATTCCATAATTTTTTTATCTTTAAATATCATCCGACCATCAAAGATTGATGGTATGTGTCTTTTCAGTTCGACAAGAAGGGGTTACTCAAGAGTACCCCTTCTTCCATTCATAACTGAAAAGAGAAGTTCTTTTTTGTTTCATATCCTTCCTTAGAACTAGAACTCCCTTCTTGGAAGAAAATAAGGGATTCAACCCGCTAAGCTCCTGGGCTTGAGAAAGAAGATCGGGACTCAATCGACAAACTAAAGAACTACCCCGCTCTCCCGATTTTCAAACTTCTGGATGATCAGATCTTATTCAACCTTGATCTTAATCCTCTTAGTCTGGCAGATAGTCCTTTGCGACCTACCAATCATACATGGTCTCCTTTCTTTTTCTGACTTTAGCTTTTTTTATCACAGAAATGACTCTCGAGGAGCAAAATTGCTTGACAAAGAGGATCAAGTCCCTCAAGAGGAAGGGCAGCTCTGTCAGAGAGCCATCAAAGAAGGCTCGTGTCGAAAAGTCGATCCCAATCGTGCCAATCCAGGCAGTGTCCGTCCTAAAATCTGATGCGGCAGCACCAAGTCCAGCCTTGCCTGAAGGAGCTGCTTCCTCCACATCTCCTGAATGGGGGGAAGTTGCCGAGAAGAGGAAGAAAAAGGAGAAAAATGCCATCATCAAGAAGGTCAAGAGGAAGGTCGGGCACTTTAGCAGCGAGAGCTCTGGCCAGGAGTAGGATTCTTTGGATGATCGGAAGGTCATCCAGTCTTTGATGCAAGACAGCATTCTCCTGCATATTGCTGACAAAATGATCTAGAAAGAGGATGCGGAGAGCTTTGATGAACCCTTCATTGCCTACCTTGAGGTAACCAATTTTTCTGAACTTGTTCGAATGAAGGATGCACTTCTGAAGTTCTGATCAATTTCTTCCATCTTGCAGCTGCGGCATTACTTGTTTGCCCATTCGAAGGCAGCTGATCTTCACCAGACCGAGGCTTCTAAAGTCCTTCAAGAGGCTCGACAGAGACTGAGATGGTTCGGGCCAAGGTCGATTGCTTGAAGGTGGCCTTTCAGATACAAACTACGAAAGTCGAGCGCTTTAGGAAGGCATTGTGGAGAGAAGAAGAAGCTTTTGTAGGACTGAAGGCTGCTTTGACTCTCATAGAAGAGAAGAAGAAGAAGAAGCTAGAAGAGGAGCTTGGAATTAAATGGAAGTGGGCTATTAAAGCCTTAAAGTCTTCCAAAGCTATGGAGGACATCAAGATTGCTTTTGCTCGGAAGCTTTTTTGGAGGGGTTCAAGATCTACATGAGAAGGGTTGCGAAGAACTTTCTAGAGGTAGATCTCGACCTTCTGACAGACGAACCCAGCGAAGAAGCCGGTCCTTCCAATGCTAATGCTACCTCTCCTACTGTCGAACCTACCCCAAATACTCCCGAACCTATAGTCAGAGCTCCTGAGTCCGTCCCTGAGCCTAAAGTTTTAAAGAATGCACCGACCTCATCTGCTTCTATACTGATCGAGGTCTAAAATTTTTTGTCAACTTATACTTTTTTCTTTTTTTTGTATGCTAAATATCTTGAGAAATAAAAATAAACTTTCTTTCCTTTACACTTGTGTCATGGTGGGTGTTGTTAAGAATCCTTCTAGTGATCGTAGTTAAGGCCAGTCATCTTCAACTGACGTCGAACCACTATCTCAAGGTATCCCTCTGAGATCCATAATAAAAAATAAAAAAAAAATCCATCATCTGAAGAAGTTGAAGAAGATGGAAAATGAGCTTCAGAGATCCAGAAAAATACCTTAGAGGCAACGATTAAGGTCAATCACCTTCGCAAATTACACATGAAAGATTCTACGAGCTTCAATATCAAAAAAGGTAACTTCGAGAGAGAGCTGGACGAACTTAGGAAAAGTGCCAGTGATAAGTCCTGGGCATTACATACGAAGGTCGGCTCCTTCAAAGTTCAGCTCAAGACGGCGAAAGAAAAAATTCAGCCATTGGAGGGAAGTTTGCCATGGTCTTTCGACAAAGTCCGGTACGAATGGGATTGGTCTCAGAGATTTTCTATGCTCCAGAAGTAGCTGTATAATGTCGAGTCTATCTATGAGACCTACCGATTGGACTGATGTGGGAGGATATCCAAGCTTGAGTAATAGCTCTGAGCTGCTAACAGTGAGGTGGCTCGACTTCAACGGCAGCTTGTCGATAGTTATCGATCCGGCATAAGTAGGGAGTCAGAGAAGATTGCCTCCCTGAAGAGGGTCACGGGCGAACTCTCAGAATCGATTGGGATTGAGAAAGCCGTAGTTCAGCGATTGAAGCTTCAGTTGGTTTGCGATCAGCAAACTGTCAAGGATACTAAAGCTGAATCAGAAGTTCTGAGGAGCAGACTATGAGCATCAAAAGAAAACTATCAAAGGGTTGACAAGATGTTCCACAATAACTTGATAAGGAGAAAGAAGCTCGAGGAAGAGGTTGTCATCCTGAAAGAATCTTTGATGATGGCTAGCAGTCCGAAGTTCGAGGAATCAGATCTCTCTTAGAACTTCGGCTTTTTCCTTCTTATCTTTATAATCGGTCTTGCAGATCTTTATTTTGTACCTAACTTTGATTTTAATGGAATGATATCTTTTCTCATTTTTGCTCTATTTGGGTTGAATGTTTGTCAATAGCTTTGCCTTCCTTCCTTTCCTTCTTTTTCTTTCTTCTTTTTTTCTATAAATGGTCTTGTAGACCTCTGCTTTGTAATGAACCTCGACTTCAATAAAGCAATATTTTCTTTAATCATCTTTTTTGCTTGGTATGGATTTGATGTCCATTGATTTTCCTATTTTCTTCACCTTATCTTCTACTGAAATGATTGTTGAGAATTGATTTTTCTCCTATCTTTTCGTAATCGGAGACCTTTATCTACACTAGGATAAGGTTATCCTTCCATTTCTAACTTAGTTATTTTTTCTTTGTCCTCCTGTCAAGATGAGGTCCTTCTCTTATTCTTGATGAGGTCGGCCTTCACGTTGTCCCCCTATCAGGACAAGGTCCTCCTCCTATTCCTAACAAGGTAGGTTTCTACTTCTATCAGGATGAAGTCTTCCTCTTGTCTTAGATAATTAAAGGTCTTCATTCATGTCAGGATGAGGTCCTCTTCCTGTTCCTGACGTAGTTAGTTCTTGCTCACGTTAGAATGAAGTTCTCCTCCTATTCTTAACGTACTTAGTTCTAGCTCACATTAGGATGAGGTTCTCCTTCTGTTCCTAATAGGATAGTAGGGGCATAAAAGGATCGCTGAAAGAACCTCTCCCCTCCTCCTATCTTACATAATCGGAGGTCTTTGCTTTGCTCATGTTGGGACAAGGTTCTCCTCCTATTTCCAATATGGCAGTAGGGGCATGATAGGGCCATTGAAAGTGCCTCTCCCCTCCTCCTATCTTACATAATCGGAGATCTTCATCTTGCTTAAGTTAGGATGAGATTCTCCTCATGCTCCTAATAGGATAGTGGGGGCACAAAAGAGCTATTGAAAGAGCTTCTTCCTCCCTCCTGACTTAAATAATCGGAGGTCTTCGCTTTGCTCAAGTTAGGATAAAGTTCTCTTTCTATTCCTAATAGGACAGTGAAGGCACAAAAGGACCATTGAAAGAGCCTCTCTCCTCCTCCTGACTTAAATAACCAAAGATCTTTGCTTTGTTTAAGTTAGGATGAGGTTCTCCTCCTATTTCTAATAGGATAATAGGAGCTCAAAAGGACTGTTGGAAGGATCTCTCCCCTCCTCCTATCTTAAATAACTAAAGGTCTTCATCTTCATTTAAGAATGAAGTTCAGTTAAGTCATTTCCTGTCATTATTTAATTTTGTACCAAAAAATAGAGATATTGAAAAGAGAAAATTTTATTAAGATAAAATTACTGATAATACATTCGCAAGTTCTCCGAATTCTAGGATCGTAGGAGTGTTGCTCCTTCAAGCTCCTTTAAGTAATAAATTTCAGGCTGGACGACCTCCTTGACTTTATACGGGCCTTCCTAATTTGGTACGCACTTTTCTTGATTCTGAGGTTGTGAAATAGCCGCTCGCCGAAGTATCAAGTCTCCCACTTTGAATACTTTGTCTTTGATCTTGAAGTTGTAGTAGCGAGCTACTTTCTGCTTGTAGGCTGTATCTGAACTTGAGCTTCTTTTCTCTTTTCTTCCAATAAGTTGAGGTTTGTCCTAAGATCCTGTGAGTTCTGCTGCTTATTGAATGCCACAACTCATGTCGATGAAAGTTTAAGCTCTATTTAAATGACCGCCTCTATTTCTAAGACCAGGACGAATGGAGTCTTCCTAGTTGGTAGTCTTTGGATAGTTTGGTATGTTAGATAGATGTGCCCTAGAAGTCAGAATTGGCTGATACTTGTAACACACTTCTAAGGATAAAATTATAATTTTGACTAATATCAATAAAATGGGTTATTTTCTATCACATATGTGTATTTAGTGTCTGTGATACATCCTTTGAGTTAATGGTAATGATAATTCATATTTTCAAGAGTTGAAAATTTAAGACATGAATAATCATTATTAACTCATAAAATATTTCCGACCATAGGATCATCATGAGGATGGTGATTGATCTGGAAGGTTGGTATACAATCGCTTCTCTTTAGTAGATGAGTCTTGAGTCTACGGTGTGGAGACACCGAAGTGAGAGTATAGGTATTCGTTAGAGAACAAGGGCACTAAGCGTGACCACCTCGAGTAGTCATTAGGGAGTCTACCTTCTCGTCAATGACTGACTCGATGCTGCAGTAGTGTGTCTGGTTCTTTGACCTGAGGTACATCGGTAGTTCACCTTGAGGGTGTTATAGTTTGACTACACCATTACTTGATCTCCTAGCCATATGGAACCCTGAGGTGTATGTTGGCTATAGCATGTTCATTGTAGGAACTGGATGGCACCAAGATGGAATCTATCTACCTCGGTGGTAGAGGAGCAGCCCTATGATAATCATGAGAATCAAGTCCAGAAGTCCATGGCCATGGTAGAGTGAAATAATAGAAAGAGTTTCTATTTAGACTTTCACATCGAACTTGAATCGAATGATTACATCATATGACAGAAACTAGGGTTTGATGAGTTTATCTTAACCCTAATCTGATCGGGGCTCAAGATAGAAGGACTTAATCACACAGGTAGCTGCACCAAGAGGTTCGTATTTAGCTCTGATGGATTGCCACCATATACTGCTAGGTGTCACTGATGGATTTTGGGAGCAATTAGAATGATTTAGATGATCGATCATTCTAGCTATTCGAATCAGAAGAGTTCTGATCCATCAAAGAGTTTCGATGATGTCGATGATAGAGATCATGACATATCCCATTACCATACAGAACTGAACCTAACTGGGTCACACAAATAAGGGTTTGAATCTGGTGATCATAAATTGAACTAATCCAGTTCAATTGATTTGAATGAGATTCAATTAGGTTCAAAAAAATCGTGCTAGCACTCGATTGAACCTAACATTCTTCTTTTGCTATCACAAATAAGTTATCCTATCTAAGCCAAAGAAGTTTGTGCTCAATCAGAGGCCTTCATATGGTCTGACTGAAGGTTGTCCAAGTCAGAAAAGGTTGTTTTATTTTATAAGACATTACCTGCCATTTTTTGGTCACCTACCATTTTTTGTTCTTTGACTTTGGTCAAAAGTCTACCTTTGACTGGTAAATATTGACCATTGATACTTTGACTTCTATCCATGTATCATGCACCTATTAGAGAGTTGGTGGGGGCCTGTCCTCCTGCCAAAACCTGGCAAGGAAGAGGACGCACGCCACCCTTGGCGTGTGCCCAAGTTGGAGGCGCCTAGGAGTCCCTATTGGATAGGGACTCCATCTCTTTTTTGGATTTCGATTAGAGTTCTCCTAAGAACCAACTTTGACTGGTCTTAGGCACCCTCTAAGAAGGAATCTAGGGGACTCTATTCTCACCAATCAGATTTAGATCTGATTTCATAAAGAATTATGATTGGTTGGGAAGAAGAGAAGTTGGATCACAGACAGTCTATAAATAAGACCCTGCGCCCAACTCTCAGATAGTGATTGAAAGGAATCCAATTCCCACGCCCCAAGGCTGCCTCTTCCCTCTTCCTCCATGCTAAATCCACCTTCTCCCTCTCCTCTCCATGTCCAAAAGGAGTTTTGGAGCTTGGTTGGTGCGATCCAGATCAAAGAAAGATGACTGAAAGCTAGAAGGCTGTACTGCTGCATAGGACAACTGCTGATCTTCAAAAGGAGTTTTGAAGATCGTCCAGATCAGATCCAGATCTGACTTTTGGAGATGTGATAGAGAAAAAGAGGATCTCTAGATTCAGCCTGAGTGGATATTGGTAGAGGCCTGGCACTTGCGTGGCTTGATCCAGAACCTTCCGCTACATACAGGATCATCAATAGATAATAGAATTACCCATATCAAGATAAATTAAATTTGATTTAATTTATCTAAATTTTATTTTATTTCTAAAATAATAATAATTAGATCTAAAATATCTCAGATTTAATTAAGATCAAAATTTTTTTTTTGAAATATATCTCTTGATCAGATCAGATCTGAACAAACCTGATCCAGAAAATCAAGATTTTCCTTCAACTGGTATCAAAGCCAAGGTTTTAAAAGTATTTAGATCTGATTTTAAATTTATTTTAATTAGAAAATAAGTGATTTTAGATGTCACATGAGATGTGATTAGATCTGAAATCAGAAAAAATTAAAATTAAATGATTTGGATTTAAGATTAGAAAATATGCATGACTAGTTCCAAAATAGAATAGTTCTATAGAATAGTCTTGCATGTTTGCAATTTAATATGATTAAATTATATTTTAGATCTATTTATTTACTATTTTTTGATATTATAATGGTTATAATAATATCTAAAAAATAGTAAATAAAAATTATTTAATTTTAAATATTATATGAGATATGATAGATGCATGTCTAGACTAGTTGTAGAATAAGTTCTACATAATTATCTAGATTAGAATTTATTTTGATTAGATCAATTTAAATCTAATTTTTTAGATTATTATAAGATAATTTAGATATGAAAATATGCATGATTTGATATATGAGATGTATACAAAATATGCCATGATTAGATCTAATTTGTATATGAAATATATGATATAGATCTAAAACTATTTTGTAGTATTGCATGTTCCTGATTAAGGCATTCCTCTTGGCCGTCCGATCATAAGAATGAAGAAGAGTTTAAAGGCCCTCTCTTTCCATCCGATGGGGTGTTCTTATGATGTGTAGGGGTGTTGCGCGTTCGTCCTTAATCAGAAACCCAAAACTTACTTTCTGCAAAACTCTAGATCCTGAAATCCTAGGATTTATTATGCATATTTTATTTATGAACCCTACTTAATTAAAAATTAAGATTATGGAATGTTAATTAGATCTAAAATTAAGAATTTCAGATCTAAGATATATTTATAATACTGGGTTCGGACTTGGATAGCTCAATTAGGTCTAAGCGGTTGATTAAACCGAATCAAGAGTTGGTTAGATGGGATCAACAATGCTTAAATTGATCAGCCTAATAGGATTAAGTCTAGGTCAAGATCGAGTCACGATCAAGCAAGACTTAATTAGGCTCAGAGGTTAGAGTCTGGATTGTAGGCTAATCCAATTGGTTCTGGCTCAACAATTTGGTGTCTAAGGTAAGTTTGGCACATACGACCGACTGATTTTTAATTGAAAGCTACTCGACCTGAATGCATTTTTGTATGAGTTAATGGTATATTCCTTCCACCGGTCTTACTTACTTGGCCATATCTATTGACACAGTTCTGATATAAGATGGTCAATAATCCAAGCTAACCCATGCCACTAGGTTAGTCATAATTGTTATGACTATGATAAGTCTAGTTTAATGAGATCTAAATCAATTCTCCCTAAGAAGAGATTAAGTTTGAGGTCTTCCACCATTGTAGATGTGCGGGCCCTTCCCAGAGTTGATTGTTCTCGGCTAGATACAGTGGCTCAGTTGCACCGAGAAGATGCAACCATGTCTATTAGGCATTGGATGCTATGGGCTGGAGGATGAGTTGGGCTCAATATTCCAGATACGGTGAGAGACTCAATTAGGAATCCAGTCTGCGCAAATGGTGGGTCTGACTTAACTAAGGAGTGGATCAATATTTCAGATACGGTGAGATTCATGAATTAGAGATCAAGTTTGGGTGCACCATGATTAGAGAATCATTGAATAAGAGTTGTTCACTCATTGGCTAACCCATCATTAATAACTGTTAGGTGAGGTGATGAGTCAGTTGGTGAGACCACACCACCCCCTAAAAATCATTAATCATGGAGATTTTTGCATCTCTATAGAGGGAGTGTAGGGATGCAAGAAAATAGTGGAAGCTAATTTATTTAAAAATAAAATTTCTAAACAAATTGGTCAAGTCATAATTACAGTATCTAACTAGAATCTTTGACTCTCTATAGGAAAATGTCTGCGTCCAACCCATTGGCACGTATCCTGGACACACATAGACTGATCGGACCCAATTATAAAGATTGGCTTAGGAACTACAAAATAGTTTTGAGTTCTGAGAAGTTAACCCATGTATTGGACCAGGATCCTCCCACCTTACCAGTCCGTCCATCCACTGAACAGAGAGCGTCTCTGAAAAAATGGATAGATGAAGATAATAAGGCCAGATATTACATGTTGGGCTCAATGTTTGATGAGCTCCAGTGCCAACATAAAGATATCAGGACTGCTCGCCAAATGTTGGCTCACCTACAGGAGATGTTTGGTGAACAGAGTCGCGCAGCCAAATATCAAGTCACGAAATGACTTTTTAAGGCTAAGATGCATGATGGGGCAGTCAGTCCAAGATCACTGTCTGATAATGATCAAAAACATGGAAGAGCTTGAGAAGCTCGGTGTGAAGTTAGACTTGGACCTGCAGAACGATATTATTCTGCAATCTTTGATTGATGCATATAGACAATTCATCATGAATTACCACATGTATAAACTTCAAAATTCCTTGGCCGAATTAATGAATATACTGGTCACTGCTGAGCTTTCTATGAAAGATTCTAAAGGCTCAGTTCTTGCTATGAAATGGACTTCTTTTAAAAGAAAGTCTTATGGAAAGAAAAAAAGTCTGCAAAAAAGCAGAAGATGGAAGGAACAAAGAAAAAGAAGGCAGAACCGAAGAAAAATATCGATGTCAAAGTATTTCTATTGCAACAGCGATGGCCATTGGAAGCGAAACTGTCCTACTTACCTGGCTACCCTGAAGAACAACAAGGAAGGTCTTTCTGGAGGTATGCTCGTTATTGAGTCTAACCTTACGATTTCTTCTGCATCCAGTTGGGTGCTTGACTCTGGTTCTAGTGCTCATCTGTGCACTTTCATGCAGGGTCTTGAGGATAGCAGGAGGTTGAGGGATGGAGACATGATCCTATGCATCGGTAATGGAGCAAGAGTTGCTGCAGTAGCCGTGGGAACATACCCTCTTCGATTACCATCTGGTTTAGACTTAGTTTTGAAAGACTGTTATTATGTACCTGCAGCTAGCAGGAATTTGATTTCTGTTTCATGCTTAGCACAAGAAGGCTATGTGATTACCTTCTTTAAGGACCATTGTAACATTCTTTATGAAAGAAATAAAATTGCAAATGATTTTCTTATTAATGATCTTTATCAGCTACATATTGATGTACCTGTTCTAACTATCGAGCAAAACGTGAATGCCAAATGACCTAGGGATAGTCCAAACGACAGATATCTATGGCACTTGAGATTAGGTCATATAGCAAAAGATAGGATCAACAAATTGGAGAAAAATGGGCTATTGAGTCCATTGACTTCCGAGTCATATCCAACTTGTGAATCCTGCGTTCAAGGCAAAATAACCAAACTCCCTTTTATTGGACATGGGGAGAGGGCCACAGATCTTCTTGCCCTAGTACATACTGATATGTGCGGCCCATTTGATGTGCCAGCTAGAGGCAATTTTGTCTACTTCATTACCTTTACTGATGATCTGTCTAGGTATGGGTATGTGTATCTTATGAGACATAAGTCTGAAACTTTTGAAAGGTTCAAAGAATTCGGACATGAAGTGGAAAAATAAATTGAAAAATCCATTAAGATTCTTCGATCAGATCGAGGAGGTGAATACCTTAGCCGAAAATTTCTAGACTATCTAAAGAAAAATGGCATAGTCTCTCAATGGACTCCATCAGGAACACCTCAACTCAATGGGGTTTCAGAACAGAGAAATCAGATCCTATTGGATATGGTTCGATCCATTGAGTGTGCTTCAT
>QRFJ01006371.1:0-19595 GCA_006176705.1 Cocos nucifera | reverse complement strand
CACCAAGAGGTTCGCATTCAGCTCTGATGGGTTGCCACCATATACTGCTAGGTGTCACTGGTGGATTTTGGGAGCAATTAGAATGATTTAGATGATCGATCATTCTAGCTGTTCGAATCAGAAGAGTTCTGATCCATCGAAAGGAGTTTCGATGATGTCGATGATAGAGATCATGACATATCCCATTACCATACAGAACTGAACCTAACTGGGTCACACAAACAAGGGTTTGAATCTGGTGATCATCAATTGAACTGATCTAGTTCAATTGATCTGAATGAGATTCAATTAGGTTCAAGGAAAATCGTGCTAGCACTCGATTGAACCTAACGTTCTTCTTTTACTATCATAAATAAGTTGTCCTGACTGAGCCAAAGGAGTTTGTGCTCAATCAGAGGCCTTCATATGGTCTGACTGGAGGTTGTCCAAGTCAGAAAAGGTTGTCTTATTTTGTAAGACATTACCTGCCATTTTTGGTCACCTGCCATTTCTTGTTCCTTTGACTTTGGTCAAAAGTCTACCTTTGACTGGTCAAATGTTGACCATTGATACTTTGACTTTTGACCACATGTCATGCACCTATTGGAGAGCTGGTGGGGGCCTGTCCCCCTACCAGAACCTGGCAAGGAGGAGGGCGCACGCCACCCTTGGCGTGTGCCCAAGTTGGAGGCGCCTAGGAGTCCTTGTTGGACAAGGGACTCCATCTCCTTTTTGGATTCCAATTAGAGTTCTCCTAAGAACCAACTTTGACTGGTCTTAGGCACCCTCTAAGGAGGAATCCAGGGGACTCTATTCCCACCAATCAGATTTAGATCTGATTTCACAAAGGGTTGTGATTGGTTGGGAAGAAGAGGAGTTGGATCACGCTTAGTCTATAAATAAGACCCTGCGCCCAACTCAAATTAAGTTTGAGAAATTCCCACAAGGCTGCCTCTCCCTCCTCCTCCATGCCAAACCATCTTCTCCCTCTCCTCTCCATGTCCAAAAGGAGTTTTGGATCTTAGGTTGGTGCAATCCAGATCAGAGAAAGGCGACAAAAAGCTAGAAGGCTGCGCTGCTGCAAAGGACAACTGCTGATCTTCAAAAGGAGTTTTGAAGATCCTCCAGATCAGATCCAGATCTAATTTTTGGAGATGTGATAGAGAAGAAGAGGATCTCTAGATCCAGTACTGAGTGGATATCCGGTAGAGGCCAGGCACTTGCGTGGCTAGATCCAGAACCTTCCGCTGCTTACAGGATCATCAACGGGTAATAGGATTACCCAAATCAAGGTAAATTAAATTTGATTTAATTTATCTAAATTTTATTTTAATTATTAAAATAATAAAAATTAGATCTAAAATATCTCAGATCTGATTAGATCAAAGAGAAAAATTTTTGAAATATATCTCTTGATCTGATCAGATCTGAACGAACCTGGTCCGAGAAATCAGGATTTTCCTTCAACTGGTATCAGAGCCAAGGTTCTAAAAGTATTTAGATCTGAATTTTAAATTTATTTTAATTAAAAAATAAGTGATTTTAGATGTCACATGAGATGTGATCAGATCTGAAATTAGAAAAAATTAAAATTAAATGATTTGGATCTAAGATTAGAAAATATGCATGACTAGTTCTAAAATAGAATAGTTCTATAGAATAGTCTTGCATGTTTTTAATTTAATTTGATTAAATCATATTTTAGATCTATTTATTTACTATTTTTTGATATTATAATTATTATAATAACATCTAAAAAATAGTAAATAAAAATTATTTAATTTTAAACATCATATGAGATATGATTGATGCATGTCTAGACTAGTTGTAGAATAGTTCTACATAGTTGTCTAGATTAGAATTTATTTTGATAAGATCAATTTAAATCTAATTTTTTAGATTATTATGAGATAATTTAGATCTGAAAAATATGCATGATTCGATACATGAGATGTATGCAAAATATGCCATGATTAGATCTAATTTGTATATGAGATATATGATATAGATCTAAAACTGTTTTGTAGTATTGCATGTTCCTGATTAAGGCGTTCCTCTTGGCCGTCCGGTCATAAGAATGAAGAAGGGTTTAAAGGCCCTCTCCTTCCCATTCCGATGGGGTGTTCTTATGATGTGTAGGGGTGCTGCGTGTTCGTCCTTAATCAGAAATCCAAAACTTACTTTCTGCAAAACCCTAGATCCTGAAACCCTAGGATTTATTGTGCATATTTTGTTTATGAACCCTACTTAATTAAGAATTAAGATTATGGAAATATTAATTAGGTCTAAAATTGAGAATTTTAGATCTAAGACATATTCATAATACTGGGTTCGGGCTTGGGTAGCTCAATTAGGTCTAAGCGGTTGATCAAACCGAATCAAGAGTTGGTTAGATGGGATCAACAATGCTTAAATTGACCAGCCTAATAGGATTAAGTCTGGGTCAAGATCGAGTCACGATCAAGCAAGACCTAATTAGGCTCAGAGGTTAGAGTCTGGATTGTAGGCTAACCCAATTGGTTCTGGCTCAATAATTTGGTGTCTAAGGTAAGTTTGGCACATACGACCGACTGATTTTTAATTGGAAGCTACTCGACCTGAATGCATTCTTGTACGAGTTAATGGCATATTCCTTCCACCGGTCTCACTTACCTGGCCATATCTGTTGACACAGTTCTGATCTGAGGTGGTCAATAATCCGAGCTAACCCATGCCACTAGGTTAGTCATAATTGTTATGACTATGACAAGTCTAGTTTAATGAGACCTGAATCAATTCTCCCTAAGAAAAGATTAAGTCTGAGGTCTTCCACCATTGTAGATGTGCGGGCCCTTCCCGGGGTTGATTGTTCTCGGCTGGATACAGTGGCTCAGTTGCACCGGGAAAGATGCAACCATGTCTATTAGGCATTGGATGCTATGGGCTGGAGGATGAGTTGGGCTCAATATTTTGGATACGGTGAGAGACTCAATTAGGAATCCCAGTCTATGCAAATGGTGGGTCTGACTTAACTAAGGAGTGGATCAATATTTCGGATACGGTGAGATTCATGAATTAGAGACCAAGTTTGGGTGCACCATGATTAGAGAATCATTGAACAAGAGTTGTTCACTCATTGGCTAACCCATCACCAATAACTGTTAGGTGAGGTGATGAGTCAGTTGGTGAGACCGCACCACCCACTAGAAATCATTAATCATGGAGATTTTTGCATCTCTACAGAGGGAGTGTAGGGATCCGAGAAAATAGTGGGAGCTAATTTGTTTAAAAATAAAATCCCTAAATAAATTGGTCAAGTCATAATTACAGTATCTAACTAGAATCTTTGACTCTCTATAGGAAAAATGTCTGCGTCCAACCCATTGGCACGTATCCTGGACACACATAGACTGACCGGACCCAATTATAAAGATTGGCTCAGGAACTACAAAATTATTTTGGGTTTCGAGAAGTTAACCCATGTATTGGACCAGGACCCTCCCACCTTACCAGCCCGTCCATCCACTTGAACAGAGAGCATCTCTGAAAAAATGGATAGACGAAGATAATAAGGCCAGATATTACATGTTGGGCTCGATGTCTGATGAGCTCCAGCGCCAACATGAAGATATCGGGACTGCTCGCCAAATGTTGGCTCACCTGCAGGAGATGTTTGGTGAACAGAGTCGCGCAGCCAAGTATCAAGTCACGAAATGACTTTTTAAGGCTAAGATGCGTGATGGGCAGTCAGTCCAAGATCACTGTCTGATGAATGATCAAGGACATGGAAGAGCTTGAGAAGCTCGGTGTGAAGTTAGACTTGGATCTGCAGAATGATATTATTCTGCAATCCTTGATTGATGCATATGGGCAATTCATCATGAATTACCACATGCATAAACTTCAAAATTCCTTGGCCGAATTAATGAATATGCTGGTCACCGCTGAGCTTTCTATGAAAGGTTCTAAAGGCTCAGTTCTTGCTATGGAATGGACTTCTTCCAAAAGAAAGTCTTATGGAAAGAAAAAGAAGTCTGTGAAAAAGCAAGAAGGTGGAAGGAAAAAAGAAGAAGAAGGCAGAGCCGAAGAAGAAAGGCCGATGTCAAAGGAAAGTGTTTCCATTGCAACAGCGACGGCCACTGGAAGCGGAACTGCCCTACTTACCTGGCCACCCTGAAGAACAAGAAGGAAGGTCCTTCTGGAGGTATGCTCGTTATTGAGTCTAACCTTACGATTTCTTCTGCATCCAGTTGGGTGCTTGACTCTGGTTCTAGTGCTCATCTGTGCACTTCCATGCAGGGTCTTGAGGATAGCAGGAGGCTGAGGGATGGAGACATGATCCTACGCATCGAAAATGGAGCAAGAGTTGCTGCAGTAATGGTGGGAACATACCCTCTTCGATTACCATCTGGTTTAGACTTAGTTTTGAAAGACTGTTATTATGTGCCTGCAGCTAGCAGGAATTTGATTTCTGTTTCATGCTTAGCACTAAGAAGGCTATGTGATTACCTTCTTTAAGGACCATTGTAACATTCTTTATGAAAGAAATAAAATTGCAAATGGTTTTCCTTATTAATGGTCTTTATCAGCTACATATTGATGTACCTATTCTAACTATCGAGCAAAACGTGAATGCCAAACGACCTAGGGATAGTCCAAACGATAGGTATCTATGGCACCTGAGATTAGGTCATATAGCAGAAGATAGGATCAACAAATTGGAGAAAAATGGGCTATTGAGTCCATTGACTTTCCGAGTCATATCCAACTTGTGAATCTTGTCTTCAAGGCAAAATGACTAAACTCCCTTTTGTTGGACATGGGGAAAGGGCCACAGATCTCCTTGCCCTAGTACATACTGATGTGTGCGGCCCATTTGATGTGCCGGCTAGAGGCAATTTTGTCTACTTCATTACCTTTACCGATGATCTGTCTAGGTATGGGTATGTGTATCTTATGAGACACAAGTCTGAAGCTTTTGAAAAGTTCAAAGAATTCAGACATGAAGTAGAAAAACAAACTGAAAAACCCATTAAGGTTCTTCGATCAGATCGAGGAGGTGAATACCTTAGCCGAAAATTCCTAGACTATCTCAAGGAAAAATGGCATAGTCTCTCAATGGACTCCACCAGGAACACCTCAACTCAACGGGATTTCAGAATGGAGAAATCGGACTCTATTGGATATGGTTCGATCCATGATGAGCTTCACAGACCTCCCTGATTTTCTTTGGGGACACTCATTGTTAACTTCAATTTATCTACTGAATAGGGTTTCCCTCTAAAACCGTTCCTACCACACCGTATGAGATATGGCACGGTAAGAAACCAAGTCTGAGTCATCTCAGAATTTGGGGTTGTCCGGCTCATGTCAAAAGACAACAAGCGGACAAGTTAGAGTTTAGGTCCTTCAGAGCTCGATTCATAGGATATCCTAAAGAGTCATTAGGATACTATTTCTACATTCCAGAAGACCACAATGTGATTGTGAGTCGACATGCCATCTTTCTTGAAAAATAGTTTATTCAAGATAGCGGCATTGGAAAGCAGATTAAGCTTGATGAGAAAGTCTCACAAGTACAACGAGCTAAGGACCAATTGGAACCAAATCAGGTTGAGCCAATAAGAACACTACCTCCTCCACCTCGTAGATCGAAAAGAGTTTTCCATCCCCCTGAAAGATACTTAGGTATTATTTCAGAGGAAAGTAGAGAAAATGTTCCTCGTAGGTAATGGTGCTCATGGTGATGATCCCAAAACCTACAACGAGGCGATATCAGATATCGACTCCGAGAAATGGCTAGAGGCAATGCAGTCAGAAATTGACTCGATGCACTCAAACCAAGTCTGGACCTTGGTAGATCCACCAGAAGGTATAGTACCTATTGGGTGTAAATGGATCTTCAAGAGAAAGATTGGTGCAGATGGGAAATGTGGAGACATTCAAGGCTAGACTAGTGGCAAAAGGTTATAGTCAACGCGAAGGCATTGACTATCAGGATACCTTTTCCCAGTGGCTATGCTAAAATCCATCCGCACATTGCTTGCCGTTGCAGCCTATTTCGATTATGAAATATGGCAAATGGACGTGAAAACGGCATTCTTAAATGGATATCTTGAGGAAGATATCTATATGGAACAGCCGCTAGGTTTCACATCCAGTGATACTGATCACAAGGTTTGCAAGCTGCAAAGGTCCATATATGGACTTAAGCAAGCATCTCGGAGCTGGAACACTCGTTTCAATGATGTGATCAAAAAGTTTGGTTTCATCAAAAATGAAGAGGAACCATGTGTCTTTCAAAAAGGGTCAGTGGGAGCGCTGTTGTCTTCCTCGTATTGTACGTGGATGACATCCTCCTTATTGGGAATGATATTCCCATGTTGACATCAGTCAAAATATGGTTGTCCAAGGAATTCTCCATGAAAGACCTAGGTGAAGCATCCTTTATTCTAGGAATTAAGGTCTATAGGGATAGACCGAATAGGATGCTAGGACTTTCACAGAAGATGTACATAGAGGAAAGTACTAAAGAGGTTTAGTATGGAAAACTCTAAGAGGGGATTAATACCCTTCAGACATGGTATTCATCTTTCCAAGAAGATGTGCCCTAGCACACCTGAGGAAATAGAATGCATGAGCAAGATCCCTTATGCTTCTGCAATAGGGAGCCTCATGTATGCCATGCTATGTACACGACCTGATATAGCCCATGCTGTGAGTGTCACAAGCAGATATCAGTCAAATCCAGGTGAAGAACACTGGACTTCTGTGAAATGTATCCTTAAGTACTTGAGAAGAACTAAGGATATGATGTTGGTCTTTGGTAATGGAGAACTCCAAGTCCAGGGATACACAGACTCGGATTTCATGTCCGATATAGATGATCGAAAGTCGACATCTGGAGTCTGTTTGTGTGCAATGGTGGTGCTGTCAGCTGGAAGAGTTCCAAGCAAACGTGATAGCAGATTCCACCATGGAAGCAGAATATATCGCTGCATCAGAGGCTGCGAAGGAAGCATTCTGGTACAAGAAGTTTGCTGCAGAAATTGGAGTAATGCCATCAGATGCCATTCCTCTATACTGCGACAACAATGGCGCCATAGCCCTTGCTAAGGAGCCGAGGTCTCACCAAAAATCCAAGCACATTGAGCGGCGATACCACCTCATCCGCGATTACCTCGAGAAGGGTTACGTCGAGGTCAAGAGAGTCAACTCCACAGATAATGTGGCAGACCCACTTACAAAGCCGTTGGGCCAGCAGAAGATCGAAGCCCACCTTGAGAAGATGGGACTTAGACTTGTAGCCAATTGGCTTTAGGACAAGTGGGAGATTGTTAGATATATGTGCCCTAGAAGCCAGAATTGGCTGACACTTGTAATACACTTCTAGGGGCAAAATTATAATTTTGACTATAATCAATAAAATGGGTTATTTTCTATCACATATGTGTATTTAGTGTCTGTGATACATCCTTTGAGTTAATGGTAATGATAATTCATATTTTCAAGAGTTGAAAATTTAAGACATGAATAATCATTATTAACTCATAAAATGCTCCCGACCATAGGATCATCACGAGGATGGTGATTGATCCGAAGGTTGGTGTACAATCGCTTCTCTTTAGTAGATGAGTCTTGAGTCTACGGTGTGGAGACACCGGAGCGAGAGTACAGGTACTCGTTAGAGAACGAGGGCACTGAGCGTGACCACCTCGAGTAGTCATTAGGAAGTCTACCTTCTCGTCAATGACTGACTCGATGCTGCAGTAGTGTGTCTGGTTCTTTGACCTGAGGTGCATCGGCAGTTCACCTTGAGGGTGTTATAGTTTGACTACACCATTACTCGGTCTCCTAGCCATATGGAACCCTGAGGTGTATGTTGGCTATAGCATGTTCATTGTAGGAACTGGATTGCATCAAGATGGAATCTATCTACCTCGGTGGTAGAGGAGCAGCCCTATGATGATCATGAGAATCAAGTCCAGAAGTCCATGGCCATGGCAGAGTGAAATAATAGAAAGAGTTTCTATTTAGATTTTCACATCGGACTTGAATCGAATGATTACATCATATGACAGAAACTAGGGTTTGACGAGTTCACCTTAACCCTAATCTGATCGGGGCTCAAGATAGAAGAACTTAATCACACAGGTAGCTGCACCAAGAGGTTCGCATTCAGCTCTGATGGGTTGCCACCATATACTGCTAGGTGTCACTGGTGGATTTTGGGAGCAATTAGAATGATTTAGATGATCGATCATTCTAGCTGTTCGAATCAGAAGAGTTCTGATCCATCGAAAGGAGTTTCGATGATGTCGATGATAGAGATCATGACATATCCCATTACCATACAGAACTGAACCTAACTGGGTCACACAAACAAGGGTTTGAATCTGGTGATCATCAATTGAACTGATCTAGTTCAATTGATCTGAATGAGATTCAATTAGGTTCAAGAAAATCGTGCTAGCACTCGATTGAACCTAACGTTCTTCTTTTACTATCATAAATAAGTTGTCCTGACTGAGCCAAAGGAGTTTGTGCTCAATCAGAGGCCTTCATATGGTCTGACTGGAGGTTGTCCAAGTCAGAAAAGGGTTGTCTTATTTTGTAAGACAATTACCTGCCATTTTTGGTCACCTGCCATTTCTTGTTCTTTGACTTTGGTCAAAAGTCTGACCTTTGACTGGTCAAATGTTGACCATTGACACTTTGACTTCTTGACCACATGTCATGCACCTATTGGAGAGCTGGTGGGGGCCTGTCCCCCTGCCAGAACCTGGCAAGGAGGAGGGCGCACGCCACCCTTGGCGTGTGCCCAAGTTGGAGGCGCCTAGGAGTCCCTTGTTGGACAGGGACTCCATCTCCTTTTTGGATTCCAATTAGAGTTCTCCTAAGAACCAACTTTGACTGGTCTTAGGCACCATCTAAGGAGGAATCCAGGGGACTCTATTCCCACCAATCAGATTTAGATCTGATTTCACAAAGGGTTGTGATTGGTTGGGAAGAAGAGGAGTTGGATCACAGCATAGTCTATAAATAAGACCCTGCGCCCAACTCAAAGAATGACAATTCAATTCCCACGCCCCAAGGCTGCCTCTCTCCTCCTCCTCCATGCCAAGTCCATCTTCTCCCTCTCCTCTCCATGTCCAAAGTAGTTTGGGATTTAGGTTGGGTGCAATCAAGATGAGAGAAAGGTGATAGAAAGCTAGAAGGCTGCGCTGCTGCAAAGGACGACTGCTGATCTTCGAAAAGGTGTTTTGAAGATCCTCCAGATCAGATCCAGATCTAATTTTTGGAGACATGATAGAGAAGAAGAGGATCTCCAGATCTAGCCTGAGTGGATACCGATAGAGGCCAGGCACTTGCGTGGCTAGATCCAGAACCTTCCGCTGCTTACAGGATCATCAAACGGATAATAGGATTACCCACATCAAGGTAAATTAAATTTGATTTAATTTATCTAATTTTATTTTATTTATTAAAATAATAAAGATCAGATCTAAAATATCCTAGATCTGATCTAGATCAAAGAGAAAAATTTTTTAAATATATCTCTTGATAAGATTAGATCTGAACGAACCTGATCCAGGAAATCAGGATTTCCCTTCAACATGGTTTCTTCTGCATCTAGTTGTTTGACTCATTCTAGTCCTTATCTATGTACATTCATGCAGGGTCTTGAGGATAGCAGGAGGTTGAGGGATGGAGACATGATCCTATGCATCGCTAATGGAGCAAGAGTTGCTGCAGTGGCGGTAGGAACATACCCTCTTCGATTACCATCTGGTTTAGACTTAGTTTTGAAAGACTATTATTATGTGCCTGCAGCTAGCAGGAATTTGATTTCTTTCACCTTAGCACAGGGGCTATTGACCAATCTTTAAACTGATTTAACAGTTGTTTATGGAGAAAGAAAGTTGCAAATGGTCTTATAAAGACCTTTATTCAAGCTAAATGATGTATATGTTCTAACTATCCAGCAAAACCTTCTCCAAATGACCTAGGGATAGTCCAAACGATAGGTATCTAGGCCCTAAGATTAGATCATATGCAGAAGAAGGATCAACAATTGAGAAAAAGTATTGAGTCCATTGACTTAGAGTCATATCCAATTGTGAATCTTGTCTTCAAGGCAAATGACTAACTCCGTTTTGTAGGACATGGGGAAAGGGCCCAGATCCCTTGCCCTAGTACATACTGATGTGTGCGGCCATTTGATGTGCCCACTAAGGCAATTTTGTCTACTTTATTACCTTTATTTGATTTTAGTAATGGGTATGTGTTCTTATGAGACACAAGTCTGAAGCTTTTGAAAAGTTCAAAGAATTCAGACATGAAGTAGAAAAATAAACTGAAAACCCATTAAGGTTCTTCGATCAGATCGAGGAGGTGAATACCTTAGCCAAAAATTCCTAGACTATCTCAAGAAAAATGGCATAGTCTCTCAATGGACTCCACCAGAACACTCAACTCAACGGAATTTTAGAATGGAGAAATCGACTCTATTAGATATGGTTCGATCCATGATGAGCTTCACAGACCTCCCTGATTTTCTTTGGGACATCATGTTAACTTCAATTTATCTACTGAATAGGGTTCCCTCTAAAACCATTCCTACACACCGTATGAGATATGGCACGGTAAGAAACCAAGTCTGAGTCATCTCAGAATTTGGGGTTGTCCACTCATGTCAAAAGACAACAAGCGACAAGTTAGAGTTTAGGTCCTTCAGAGCTCGATTCATAGGATATCCTAAAGAGTCATTAGGATACTATTTCTACATTCCAGAAGACACAATGTGATTGTGAGTCGACATGCCATCTTTCTTGAAAAATAGTTTATTCAAGATAGCGGCATTGGAAAGCAGATTAAGCTTGAAGAAAGCTCACAAGTACAATGAGCCAAGGACCAATTGGAACCAAATCAGTTGAGCCAATAAGAACACTACCTCCTCCACCTCGTAGATCAAAAGAATTTTCGTCCCTGAAAGATACTTAGGTATTATTTCAGAGAGTAGAGAAAAATTCCTCGTAGGTAATGGTGCTCATGGTGATGATCCCAAAACCTACAATGAGGCAATATCAGATATCGACTTTGAGAAATGGCTAGAGGCAATGAGTCAGAAATTGACTCGATGCACTCAAACCAAGTCTGGACCTTGGTAGATCCACCAAAAGGTATAGTACCTATGGGTGTAAATGGATCTTCAAGAGAAAGATTGGTGCAGATGAAATGTGGAGCATTCAAAGGCTAGACTAGTGGCAAAAGGTTATAGTCAACGTGAAGGCATTGACTATCAGGATACCTTTTTCAGTGGCTATGCTAAAATCCATCTGCACATTGCTTGCTTTGCAGCCTATTTCATTATGAAATATGGCAAATGGACGTGAAAATGGCATTCTTAAATGATATCTTGAGGAAGATATCTATATGGAACAGCCGCTAGGTTTCACATCCAGTGATACTGATCACAAGGTTTGCAAGCTGCAAAGGTCCATATATGGACTTAAGCAAGCATCTCGGAGCTGGAAACTCATTTTAATGATGTGATCAAATTTTGGTTTCATCAAAAATGAAGATAAAAATCATGTGTCTTCAAAAAGGTTTCAATGGGAGTAACTATTTTCCCTTTCCATATTGTAACGTGGGGATAAACAATCCTCCTTATTGGAAATGATATTCCCCCATGTTAGACGACATCAAGAATTGTTAGAATATAATGTTGCCCCTAATGAAAGCCACAGAATTGGCTGACACCTTGTAATACACCTTCTAGGGGCAAAATTTTGTATTTTGACCTATAAATTATGAAAATGGGTTTTATTTTTCTATCACATGGTGTATTTTTTAGTGTCTGGATACATCCTTTGAGGTTAATGGTAATGATATATCATACTTTTCCAAGAGTTTAAAAATTTAAGACATGAATAATTCATTATAACTCATAAAACAGCTCCCGAACAAGGATCATCCACGAGGATGGTTGAATTGATCCGGAAGGTTGGTGTTACGAAATCGCTTCTCTTTAAGTAGATAGTCTTGAGTCTACGGTGGTGGGAAGACACCGAGCAGAGTAACAGGGTACTCGTTAGAGAACGAGGGGCCACTGAGCGTGACCAACCTTCGAGTAGTCATTAGGAAGGTCTACCTTCTCAGTCCAAGACCTGACTCGATGCTTGCAGTAGTGTGTCTGGTTTCCTTTGACCTGAAAAGATTGCCAATCCGCAGTTACCTTGAGGGTGGTTTATAGTTTTTTTGACCTACACCCCATTCCACTCGGTTCCTCCTAGCCATATGGACCCTAGGTTTGTATGTTGGGCTTGTGACCATGTTCTCATTGTAGGAACTGGGATTTGATCAAGATGGGATTTCATATCTACTCGTTTGGTAAGAGAAGTAAGCCCTATGAATGAAATTCAATGAGAATCAAGTCCCTGAAGCCATGGCCATGGCAAAGAGTGAAATAATAGAAAGAGTTTCTATTTAGATTTCAAACAATTGGACTCGAATCGAATGATTACATCATATGACAAGAGATTAGGGTTTGAACGAGTTCACCCTTAATCCTAATACTGATCGGTGGCCTTCAAGATAGAAGAACTAAATCAACAGGTAGCTGCACCAGAGGTTTTTCGCATTCAGCTCCTGATTGGGGGGGGGTTGCCACCATATAATGCTTAGGTTGTCAATCTGGTGGATTTTTTTTGGGAGCCAATTAAATGATTTAACGATGATCGATCCAATTCCTAATTCGAATCAAGAAAGAGTTCTTGATCCAATCGAAAGGATTTTCGATGAAATGTCTTTGTGATAGAGGAATGCATTGAAACCATTCCCATTACCATACAGAATAACCTAAACTGGGTCACACAAACGAAAGGGGTTTGAATCTGGTGAATCCATCAATTGGAAACTGATCTAAGTTCAATTGATCCTGAAATGAAATTCAATTAGTTCAGGAAAAATTCGTGCCCTAGCACTCGAAAATTTGAACCTACGTTCTTTCCTTTACTAATCAAAAATAAAGTTGGTTCCCCTGACTGAGCCAAAGAGTTTTGTGCTCAATTAGAGGGTCCTTCATATGGTCCTGACCTGGAGGATTTGTTCCAAGTCAGAATAGGTTGTCTTATTTGTAATAACATTAACCTGCAATTTCTGGTCCACCGTGCCCATTTTCTTTATTCTTTGACTTTGGGTCAAAATCTACCTTTGACTGGTCCCAAACGTTGTCCATTCACTCCTTGTGAACTTTTGACCACATTTCATGCACCTATTGGAGAGACTGGTGGGGCCCTGTCCCCCTGCCAGAACCTGGCAGGGAGAAGGGCGCACGCCAAAGGGTGGCGTGAGCCTAAAGTAGGAAGACGCCCTAGGAGTCCTTTGGTTGGACAAGGACTCCACCTCCCTTTTGGAATTCCAATCAGAAGTTCTTACAAGAATCCAGTTTTTGACTGGTCTAGGCCACCCTTCTTAAGGAGGAATCCGGGGTTCCCTCTATTCCCAAACCCATAGATTTTAGATCTGATTTTAACAAAAGGGTTTGTGGATTGGTTGAAAGGAGAAGGAGTTTGGATCACAAGAGGACTACTGAATAAACCCTGCGCCCAATCCCTAATCCTAAGTGAGAGCTAATGCCTATTTAGATATGCCCCCAAGGGCTGCTCCTCCCCCTCCTTCCTCCATGCCAATAGTCTCTTCTCCCTCTTGCCTCTCCACGTCAAAAGGTAATTTTTGGAAACTTAGTTTGGTGCGATTACCAGATCCAGGAGGCGATCAAGCAGAAGGCTGCGCTTGCTGCAAAAGGACGACTGCAAGAATCTTTCAAAAAGAAAGTTTTCGAAGTCCTCCAGATTCAAGAATTCAGATTCTGAAATTTTTGGAGGTGTGATTAGAGAAGAAGAGGAAATCTCAGATCCCACCCGAGTGGAATACCGGTAGAGGCCTTAGGCGCTTTGCGTGCTTAAAGATCCAGAACCTCCGCTGCAATCAGGATCATCTACAGGGTAATTAGGATTACCCAAAACCAGGTAATTGGGAAATTCCAATTTAATTTATAATTTGTTTTAATTTTTATTTTCATTAAAAATAATAAGATCAGATTCGAAACATATCAAGAATCTGAATTTAAGATCAAGAGAAATTTTTGAAAAATATAATTCTCTTTGATCTAATCAGATCTAGACGAACCGCCTAGACCGGCATCAGGTTTCCCTTCAACTGTAATCAAGCCATGGTCTAGATTTAATTTGATCTAATTTTAATTTATTTTAAAATAAGAAAATAAAGTGGATTTTCAGATGTCCACAAGAGATGTGAATTAGATCCTGAAATTTCAGAAAAATTTAAATTAAAATGAATTTTGGATCTAAGAAACATGAAGTATTGCATGACTAGTTTCTAGAATAGAAAAGTTTCTATAAGAATTAGTTTTTGCATTCTTTTTTTATTTAATTTGAATTAAAATCATATTTTAGATTCTTCCCTTATTTACTTATTTTCTGATATTAATAGTTTGTTTATAAATAACATCTGAATAACAGCAAAATAAAATTATTTAATTTTAAATATCATATGAGTATTGATAGATTGCATGAACTAGATCCTAATTGTAGAAATAGTTCTACATAATTTGTCTAAGATTAGAATTTTATTTTGATTAGTCAAATTTTTAAATCTAAATTTTTCCAGATTATTTATGTTGATTAATTTAGATCTGAAAACATGCCATGGAATTTGATACATGAGATGTATTGCAAAATATGACTTGGATTAGATCTTAATTTGTATATGAAGATAATAATGAATTTAGATCTATAACTGTTTTTGTAGATTTAAACATGTTTCCCTGATTTAAGGGCGTTCCTCTTGGCCCGTAGCTCGGTCATAGAAAGAAGAAAGGGTTTTTGAAAGGCCCTCCTTCTTTTCCATTCGATTGGGGTGGTTTCTTATACGTGTTAAGGGGTGCTGCGTTGTTTTCGTCTTAATCAAAACCCCAAACTTACTTTTCTGCAAATCCCTAGATCCCTGAAACCCTAGGATTTATTGTGCATATTTTTGTTATGAAACCCACTTAATTAAGAATAATTTATGGAAAATATTTAATTAGTCTAAAATTGAGAAATTTAGATCTAAGACATATTATAATACTGGGTTTTCTTAGCTTGGGTAGGCTCAAATTAGGTCCTAAGCAGTTTGATCCAAACCCGAATTCAAAAGAGTTTGGTTAATGGGATTCAACAATTCTTTAATATTGACCCAGCCTAAATAGGATTAATCTGGGTAAGATCGAGTCAACGATCAGCAAGACCTAATTAGGCCTCAGGGTTAGAGTCTGGATTGTAGGCCTAACCCAATTGGTTTCTGACTCAACAATTTTGATGTCTTAAGGTAAGTTTGGACCAGACGACCGAATACTGGTTTTTTTATTGGAAAGCTACTCCGAACCTGAATTGCCGTTTCTTTGCGAGTTAACGGCATATTACTTCCACACCGAATCTCCACTTCCTGGCCCATATTGTTGACACAGTTTTCTGATCTGAGGTGGGTCAATATACCCGAGCTGACCCATGCCACTAGGTTAGTCCCATATTGTTAATGAACTTAAACCAATGGTCTGTTTAATGAGACCTGAAATCAATTCTTCCCTAAGAAAAAGATTAAGTACGAGGTCTTTTCCCAACCATTTCCGTAGAACGTGCGGGCCCCTTTCCCGGGGTATTGATTTGTTCTCGGCTTTGGATACAGTTGGCTTCAGTTGCACCGGGAAGACGCAACCATGTCTTATTAGGCGCATTGGAATGCTAATGGGCTTGGAAGAATGACTTGGGCCTTCAATAAATTCCCCGGATACGGGTTGAGAGGACCCAATTAGGAACCCCAGTCTATGCAAATTGGTGGGGTTTCTGACTTTACCTTAAGGAGTGGAATAATATTTCCGGATACGGTGAGAAATCCATAGAATTAGAGGACCAAGGTTTTGGGTGCACCATGATTAGAGAATCAATTGAACAAAGAAAGTTGTTCACTCCATTGGCCTAACCCATCATACCAATAACTGTTAGGTTGAGGTGATGAAAGTTCAGTTGTGAAACCAACCACCCACCTAGAATCATTTCCAAAAATTCCGGAGAATTTTCGCAATCTCTACAAAGGGAGTGTAGGATCCGAGAAAGTAGTGGAGACTAATTGTTTTTAAAAATAAAATCCCCTAAACAATTGGTCAAAGTCAAAATTATAGTAAATCTAACTAGATCTTTTGAATCTCTATAGGAAAAATGTCCTGCGTCCCAAACCCACTTGGCCAAAAACGTATCCTAGCACACATAAGACCTGACCCTTGGAAACCCAAATTAATAAAACCTCCAGGAACTACAAAATGTTTTTGGGTTCCAGAAAAGTTAACACATGTTTTTAGACCCAGGAACCCCTCACCTTACCAGCTTCGTCCATCCCACTGAACAAGAAGAGCCGTCTATGGAAATGGATTTGATGGAAACAATAAGGCCAGATACTATCATGTTTTGGGCCCTCGATGTCTGATGAGCCTCCCCAGCGCCAACAGAGAAATATCGGGACTGCTTTGCCAAATGTTGGCCTCACCTGCAGGAAGATTGTTTGGGTGAACAAAGAGTTCGCCGCAGCCAAATATCAAGTCACAAATGATTTTTTAAGGCTAAAGATGCCGTGATGGGCATTCAGTCCAAGATCACTGTCTGACCCAATGATCCAAGGAACATGGAAAGAGCCTTTAGAAGCTCGGTGTGAAGTTGGACCCCTTTGGATTGCCAGAAGATATTATTCTAACAATCCTTGACTGAAATGCCATAATGGGGCAAATTTCCATCAAATGAATTACCAAACATGCATAAACCTTAAAATTCCCTTGGCCGAGTTGAAATGAATACTGCCTGGGTTAACCGCTGAAGCTTTCCTATGAAAGGTTCTAAAGGCCCTTCAGTTCTATGCTATGGAATGGACCTTCATTTAAAAAAGAAAGTCTATGGAAAGAAAAAGAAGTCCCCCTGTGAAAAAGCAAAAGGTAGAAGGATTCAAAGAAGAAGAAGGCAGGAACTTGAAGAAGAAGGTCGATGGCAAAAAAGGAAAAGTGTTTTTCCATTTGCCAACAGCGATGGCTCCAATTTGGAAGCAAGAACTGCCCTATCTTACCTGGCCACACCTGAAGAACAAGAAAAGAAAGGTTCCCCCCTTTCTGGAGGTAATGCTCCGTTATTGAGTCTAAAACCTTAACGGTTTTCTTCTGCCATCCCTGTTGGTGCTTTGACTCTGGTTTCTAGTGCTCCATGCTGTCAACTTCTTAGCAGGGTCTTGAGGAAATAGCAGAGGCTGAGGATTGGAGAACATGATTCCTACGCATTCGGTAAAATGGAAGCAAGAGTTGCTGCAAGTAGCCCCGTGGGGAAACATACCCCTCTGCGATTTCCCATACCGGTTTAGACTTAGTCCTTAAAAGACTGTTATTATGTTGCTAGTTAGCTTAGCAGGAATTTTGAATTTCTTATTTCATGCCTTACACAAGAAGTTATGGTGATCACCCTTCCTTTTTTTAAGGACCATTTTGTAAAATTCTTTATGAAAGAAAATTAAAAGTTTGCAAAAAATGTTTTTCCTTGTTAATGGTCTTATCCAGTTGCATATTGATTTATCCATTTTAACTATCGAGCCCAAAACGTGAATGCCAAAACGACCTAGGGAATAGTTCCAAAACGACAGATAATTTATGGCACCTGAAGATTAGGAACATAATAGCCAGAAGATGGAATTAACAAAATTGGAGAAAAAAATGGGCTAATTTGAAAAAAGTTCATTGACTTTTTGTAGTCATATCCACTTGTGAATCTGTTCTTCAAAGGCAAAATACTAAACTCCCTTTGTTGGAGTCATGGGGAAGAAGGCCACAAGATCTTCCTTGCCAAGTACATACTGATGTGTTGCGGCCCCATTCGTGTGCCGGCTAGAGGACCCAATTTTGTTCTTTACTTCCATTATCCTTTTACCGATGAATTTCTGTTCCTAGGTTAAGGTATGTGTATCTTATGAGATAAAAATCTTGAAGCCTTTTTGAAAAGTTTCAAAAGAAATTCAAGACCATGAAGTTAAGAAAAACAACTGAAAAATCCATTTAAGGTTCTTCGATCAGAAATCGAGGAGGTGAATACCTTAGCCGAGAATCCCTAGACTAAATCTTTAAGGAAAATGGCTAAATGTCCTCTCAATGGACCTCCAACTAGGAACACCTCAACTCAATGGGTTTCAGAACCGGAGAAATCGAACTTCTAATTTGATATGGTTTTGAATCCATGATGGGAGCCTTCACAGACCCTCCCAGATTTTTTTCTTTTGGGGACATTTCATTTATTAACTTCAATCCTATTTAATGGGAATAGGGTTTCCCATCTAAAAAACCGTTCCTACCACACCGTTATGAAGAAATATGGCAACGGTAAGAAACCCAAGGTTCTGAGTCATCTCAAAATTTTGGAGTTGTCCCGGCTTAATGTCAAAAGACAAACAAGTGGACAAAGTTAGAAAATTTTAGGTCCTTTAGAGCTCGATTTTCCATAGGATTATCCCTATTAGTCATTAGGATACTAATTTCTAACATTCCAGAAGACCACAAATTTGTTGAAATTGTGGAGTCCGACATGCCAATTTCTTGAAAAAATAGTTTTTATCAAGATAGTGGCGTTGGAGAAAAGCAGATTAAGCCCTTGATGAAAAGTCCTCACAAGCAAGAAAGAGCTAAGGACCAAGAAGGATACCAAAATTCAGGTTGGGCCAATAGAACACCTACCTCCTCCCACCTCGTAAATCGGAAAGAGTTTTTTCCGTCCCCTCCTGAAAGAATACTTAGGTTATTCATTTCAAAGGACCGTTAGAGGAAAATGTTCCCATAGGTAATGGTTGTCATAGGTGATGATCCCAAAACCCTTTACAACGAAGGCGATATCAGAATATCGACTCCGAAGAAATGGCTTTGAGGCAATGAAAGTCAAGATCGACCTCGATGCACTCAAACCAAAGTCTAAGACCTTGTTAGATCCACTAGAAGGTATATGTACTATTTGGGTGTAAATGGATCTTTCAAGAGAAAGAAATTGGTGCAGATGGATTGGTGGATGACTTCAATTGCTAGACTGGGTGGCAAAATGTTATAATCAAACGTGAAGGCATTGACTATCAGATAACCTTTTCCCCGATAAGCCTATGCTAAAAATCCATCCACCACCATTGCTTGCCCGTTTGCAGCCTATTCGATTATGAAATTATGGCCAAATGGACGTGAAAACGACTCATTCCTAAATGGATATCTGAGAAGAATATCATATAATGGAAACAGCCGCTGGGTTTTCCAGATCCAGTGTACTGATCACAAGGTTTGCAAGCTGCATAAGGTCCAATATAATGACTTAAGCAAGCATCTCGGAGCTTGGACACTCGTTTCCAATTGAAATGGTGATCAAAAGTTTGTTTCATCAAAAAAAGAAAGAGGAACCATAGGTTTTCAAAGGGTTCAGTGGGAAGCGCTTTGTTGTCTTTCCCCTCGTATTGTAACGTGATGAACATCCTTCCTTATTTATGGGAATGATATCCCCCAATGCTTGAACATCAAA
>QRFJ01006370.1:0-43687 GCA_006176705.1 Cocos nucifera | reverse complement strand
GGTTCTCTCACCGTATCGGAATATTGGCCCAATCATCCTCCACCCTAGATCCATGCCTAATAGACAATGTTGGATCTATCCCGGTGCAACTGAGCCACTGCTTATCCAGCCGGAGAACATCAACCCCGGGAAGGCCCGCACATCTGACAGATGGTGGAAGACCTCGGACTTAATCTTTTCTTAGGGAGAAATTGCATTCAGGTCTCATTCTTAAACTAGACTTGGCTTAAGGTCATAACAATTATGACTAACCTAGTGGCATGGGTCAGCTCGGATTATTGACCACCTCAAATCAGAACTTGTTTTGTCAACAGATATGGCCAGTAAGTTGAGACCGGTGGAAGAAATAGCCGTTAACTCGCACAGAAGAACGCATCAGGTCTGAGTAGTTTCCAATTAAAAAACAGTCGAGTCGTCTATGCAAACTTACCTTTAGACACATTGTTGATGAGTCAGAACAAATTGGGTTAGCCAATTGGGTTACAATCCAGACTCTAACCTCTGAGCCTAATTAGGTCTTGATTGATCGTGACTCGATCTTGACCCAGACTTAATCCTATTAGGCTGGTCAATTTAAGCATTGTTGATCCCATCTAACCAACTCTTGATTCGGTTTGATCAACCGCTTAGACCTAATTGAGCTACCCAAGCCCGAACCCAGTATTATGAATATGTCTTAGATCTGAAATTCTCAATTTTAGACCTAATTAATATTCCATAAACTTAATTCTTAATTAAGTTGGGTTCATAAACAAAATATGCACAATAAATCCTAGGGTTTCAGGATCTAGGGTTTTGCAGAAAGTAAGTTTTGGGTTTCTGATTAAGGACGAACACGCAGCACCCCTACACGTCATAAGAACACCCCATCGAATGGGAAGAGAGGGCCTTTAAACCCTTCTTCGTTCTTATGACCGGACGGCCAAGAGGAACGCCTTAATCAGGAACATTCAATAAACATTCAATACTACAAAAACAGTTATAGATCTATATCATATATCTCATATACAAATTTAGATCTAATCATGGCATATTTTGCATACATCTCATGTATCATAATCATGCATGTTTTCAGATCTAAATTATCACATAATAATCTAAAAAATTAGATTTAAATTGATCTAATCAAAATAAATTCTAATCTAGACAATTATGTAGAACTATTCTACAACTAGTCTAGTCATGCATCTATCATATCTCATATGATATTTAAAATTAAATAATTTTTATTTGCTGTTTATCAGATGTTATTATAACACTTATAATATCAGAAAATAGTAAATAAGAAGATCTAAAATATGATTTAATCATATTAAATCAAAGACATGCAAAACTATTCTATAGAACTATTCTATTCTAGAACTAGTCATGCATATCTTCATGTTCTTAGATCCAAATCATTTAATTTTAATTTTTTCTGATTTCAGATCTGATCACATCTCATGTGACATCTGAAATCACTTTATTTTTAATTAAAATAAAATTAAAAATCAGATCTAAACAATTTTTAGAACCATGGCTCTGATACCAGTTGAAGGGAAATCCTGATTTCCCGGTCCAGGTTCGTTCAGATCTGATTCAGATCAAGAGATATATTTCAAAAATTTTCTCTTAGATCTCAATCAGATCAGGGATGCTTCAGATCTGATTCTTATTTATTTAATAAAAATTAAAATAAAAAAGGATAAATTAAATCAAATTTCAATTTACCTGATTTGGGTAATCCTATTACCCTGTTGATGATCCTGTTTGCAGCGGAAGGTTCTGGATCAAGCCACGCAAGCGCCTGGCCTCTACCGGTATCCACTCGGGTTGGATCTGGAGATCCTCTTCTTCTCTATCACGCCTCCAAAAATCAGATCTGGATCTGATCTGGAGGATCTTCAAAACTCCTTTTGAAGATCTGCAGTCGTTCCTTTTGCAGCAGCGCAGCCTTCTTGCTTTTGATCTCCTTTTCTTGATCTAAATCGCACCAATCCAAATCCAAAACACTTTTGGACGTGGAGAGCAAGGGGAGATGAGAGTATGGCGTGGAGAAAGGGGAGAGAGGCAGCCTTGGGGCGTGGGAAGATTGCTTCTTGATTACTTCTTTATTTTTTTTTTTTTCACTTGGGCGCTGGGTCTTCTTATATAGACTAAGCGTGATCCAAGTCATCTTCCTCCCAACCAATCACAACCCTTTGTGAAATCAGATCTAAATCTGATTGGTGGGAATTAGAGACCCCTGGATTCCTACTTGGAGAGTGCCTTGGACCAGTCAAACTGGATTCTTAGAAGAACTCTCATTGGAATCCTAAAGGGAGATGGAGTCCTTGTCCCACAAGGACTCCATGTCGCCTCTTACTGGGCTCACGCCTCCCTTGGCGTGCGCCCATCTCCTTGCCAGGTTCTGGCAGGGGGACAAGCCCCCACCAGCTCTCCAATAGGTGCATGACATGTGGTCAAAAGTCAAAGGATGAATGGTCAACATTTGACCAGTCAAAAGTAGAGTTCTGACCAAGTCAAAGACCAAGAAATGGCAGGTGACCAAAATTGGCAGGTAATGTCTTACAAATAAGACAACCTATTCTGACTTGGACAACCTCCAGTCAGACCATAAGAAGACTTCTGTTTGAGCACAAACTCCTTTGGCTCAGACAGGACGACTTATTTATGATAGCAAAAGAAGAACGTTAGGTTCAATCGAGTGCTAGCACGATTTTCCTTGAACCTAATTGAATCTCATTCAGATCAATTGAACTATATTCAGTTCAATTGATGATCACCAGATTCAAACCCTTGTTTGTGTGACCCAGTTAGGTTCAGTTCTGTATGGTAATGGGATATGTCATGATCTCTATCATCGACATCATCGAAACTCCTTTCGATGGATCAGAACTCTTCTGATTCGAACAGCTAGAATGATCGATCATCTAAATCATTCTAATTGCTCCCAAAATCCACCAGTGACACCTAGCAGTATATGGTGGCAACCCATCAGAGCTGAATGCGAACCTCTTGGTGCAGCTACCTGTGTGATTCAGTTCTTCTATCTTGAGCCCCGATCAGATTAGGGTTAAGGTGAACTCGTCAAACCCTAATCTCTGTCATATGATGTAATCATTCGATTCGAGTCCAATGTGAAAATCTAAATAGAAACTCTTTCTATTATTTCACTCTCCTCCCATCTCATCTAAAATGAACGAGGCCTTCGACTTTGCTCGCGTTAGGATGAGGTTCTCCTTCTATTTCTAATGGACTATGGAGGCACATAAGGGCCATTGTCAGGGCCTCTCCCCTAATCTCGTCTAAAATGAACGAGGCCTTTGACTTGCTCATGTTAGAATGAGGTTCTCCTTCTATTCCTAACATGACCACTATTAATTGCTTCTTTCCTGTCATCAGATAGTTTTTACACCGAGAAACAATAATATTGAAGTGAAGGAGTTTTATTGAAGAAAAATTACCGACAATGCATTCTCAGATTCTCTGAGTCTCTAGGTCGTGGGAGCATTGTTCCTCCGAGCTTCTTCGGGCAATAAGTTTCAGGCAAAACGACCTCCTCTATTTCATATGGGCCTTCCCAATTCGAGACAAGTTTTCCATGGTTCTGAGGCTGAGAGATGATGGCTCGCCGCAGTACTAAGCCCCCAGAGATAGCATTGATGTTGCCGGAGGGCGGCCAATTTTCTTGTTGTTCCTTCTTCATTGATGGTTCTAGCTGCGATAGCGCCCTTGGCTGATCTTCTCTTGCTTCGGATCGACGTCTGTGAAGAATTAAGGGGGGCATAGTTGTGAAAACTTCTTCACGTCCTTCCATCGAGGCTTCCTTGACGATGAGCTCAAGAAGAAGTTTGGGCTCGCTTGCACTCGAGGAGAGTCCGTGAGTGTGGTTGAGCTTAATTCGACCCTCCTATGAAACCTCCTAGGGAGAAAACTTTGTGCCCTTTTATCGGAGCTTCTTTGATAATGAGCTCGCAGAGAAATTTGGGCTCGCTTACGCTTGAAAGGAGTCAATGAGCGTGGCCGAGCTTCATTCGGCCCTCTTGTGAAACCTCCTAGGGAAAGAACTTCATGTCCTTTTGTCTGAGCTTCTTTGATGATGAGCTCATGGAGGAATTTGGGCTCGCTTGCACTCTGAAGGGAGTCCATGAGCATGGCCGAGCTTTTCAATCCACCAATCCATCCCCCATAGTTTTTGATCGAGGACGTCATCTCGATCATAGACCTTGGAAGGCTTCTAGCTATAGATGGAAAAAAAAATTTCTAGAGAAGAATCACGATCCGAATAAGGATCCTCTGCTCTCTATTTTTTCTTCCCAGAGGCGATGGGTATGCTAGCCCAAGTTCTTCCTTGGGATCGATTCTTGACATTCTGATGGCAAATTTTCTGGCGAAATCATCGTCGGAGGCTGCCACATAGTATGCACCATCTCGGTGAGGCCCTAAACTCGCTGCATCAGCAGATTAAACTACTTCAGATCTACCATGGCCGCTGGTAGAGGAGGAGGTTGAAGCACCGGCATTGGAGCTGGAACGGATGGATCTGGCTCGGATCTTGGAGAAGAAGATCCAAAGGGTTGGTTGAGCACTTCTTTAAGAATAAGAATACCTCAGGGACAGCGAGCCCTTCCTTTAGCGTCAATTCTGTTGTTGTAGAATCCAGTTGACGTCAGATCGAGCTGGAGCTAAGGAAGAAGAAGTCGCCGTCGATGACCTGCAAAATAAAGTTTCATTCAGAGTCGGTGGTGGTGGTTTCGACAAAACCCTTCGATGATCAAGTCAGCTCTTCTGATCAATAGAAATGAAGTGCTCAGAAAAGAGTTCAGCAAAATTTTGGAAAGAAGAAGAGAGCTTAGAGAAAATGTATCTAGAGGATCCCTTTTTATAGATGGAGCTTGATTGATGGTGACAACTACAGCCATCTGGTAGCGGACCGCTCGAGGCTTGATGGAGTCTGTCACGGAGGAGGATGCCGTCTGTAGCACCGTTTGTAGTAGACTGATCGCGACAGCCGTAGCTATCCGGTATTGAGCCACTTGGGGCCATGTGGGATTCGATACGGAGAAGAAGAGGTGTCGTCAGACTAATAGTGACCATTCGTTGAGATTCAATAATCGAAGTTTAGAGAAAGCAAGCATTGGTCGATGAAGAGCTTCGACATACATCAATTTTAGAGAAGTTCGAACTCCTAAAGAGAATACGTCTAAAGGAAATCATCCAAGAGCAATCCACTGGAGGAATCCGACTGAAGAAAAAATTCGAAAGAAGTTTAGCTCCTGAAGGAGTTCGACCGAAGGAGGAGTCTGGAAGGAGTTCGACTCCTGGAGAAACTTGACTGAATGAGAGATCAGAAAGGAGTTCGGCTCCTATAAGAGTCTGACTGAAGGAGAGATCGGAAAGGAGTTCGACTCTCGTAGGAGTCCGACTGAAGGAGTCCAAAAGAAGTTCGGCTCCTATAGAAGTTCAGCTGGGACTCGACCGCTAAGGAGTTTGGCCACTGAAGGAGTTCGGCTGGGGCTCGATCGTTGAGAAGTTCGACTCCTGGGAGAGTTTGGCTAAGATTTGACCGCTGAAGGGATTCGACTGAAGTTCGATGTTGAAGAGAGAATTTTCGATTGAAGCTCTTCCGTGATTACCGATTATATTAGACTAAACATCATATTGGACTTTAACAAAAGCAGGATTTATTTCCAACAGATCCAATGCTATATCCTAATTATTTTCATAGACATCGACAACATTTTGACCTTTAAATTACTACTAAAGTTCAAAATATTCTGCTCAAGGTCCCTCATTATTGTCTTTCCTTAGTCTTGCTTTATGGCTGAGTACACACATTTTATTCTAATGCCATCATTGACTAGAATACGATATAAATCATTGCCATTTTATATTTAGGTGTGCAAAGCCAAACATTTATATTGCTATTAAAACTGGAAACTACCCAATTTGCTGTTATAATATTTTGTTACTTGATAATCATCATAAAAATAATTAACTTTTTACTATATTATTTTTAAAAGTTATTGTAAATAAATAATACTTTATAATATTAGTTTTGGAAGCATTATATGGTAAAAATATAATATAAAATAGTAGAAATATTATTGTACCATATTATATTATGTTATATGATGTTATGTTACATTATGATAGCATTATATTATTATCATGATTATTATATTTAATCATCATATTATAATAATACAATATGGCTATAATATAATAATATAATACTATCATATATTACATTGAAATAACAATATCATAGTGTCATATTATAATACAATTACCATTATATTATTACATTTTTGTAATAAATAAGAAAATTTATAATTTAATAATTATTTAGATAAATTATCAAAATAAATAATTTGTACATTAAAAATATTTTATAATAATAGTTTTTAACAATACAAATAATAAGATAATTAAAAATACTATGAAATTTCTTTATTACCATTAAAAGTACATTCTCGATTTGATTACCGAATAGACAATAAAGTTCCACGGCACTTCTAAAATGTACCTATCAAATAGCAAAAAGGTTCCTATTAAAAGCTTTATTAGGGAAAGCTCTACCATCTAAAGCTTTGTTATATATAGCAATGGCTAGTGGTGCCATAGTCAATATATAGTTATTGCACTTCTTCCCTCCTCTTTTTGAGGCTAGGAGGGAGACCAACCACCAACCCTGTCTAGGCCTTCTGCTTAAGCAAGCCGAAGCTAGAAAACTTAGGGCTTTGCAAATCTGAGTCAAAAGTGCTTGGAATCGAACTAGGCTGCTTACCCAAAAGATAAGAGGCAATACCATCCAAGCAAAGATCATATGTAATTAACTCAATTTGCAAAATCTTTAATGGCAAGTTTGGTTAGGAAGAATTGAACTTTAAAATACAAATGGAAATAAGTGACTTTTATTCAAGTTGCTTGATTTTGGGGAGTCATATCCTAACTCCAATGCTAGAAGGAACGGGAATGATTTGATCCTCCATAATTCAAACTTTATTCTTCTTTAAGATTCAAATTTCATTGCAATTTTGATTATAATTTCAATCATAAATCAAATCTATAGAGAGATATGAATATTTCGATATGATTCTCATTCCAAAATACGTAAGTTTCGATTCTGATTGCAAACGAAATATGCTCTAATAAATTAAGCCGCATGCGAGGCTATGCCATTAAGCCCATCTATATAATATATTACTAAAGCTAAATACGCATCAATGAATGAGTCCATCGACGGCTTACATCTGAATCCGTTGGTGGTCTGCTGGTAAATCACTATCACTTCACATCTCTCTCTCCAGTGAGATACCTAACCTTGTGCTTGCATCAGCATGCCATCAGATCACCCACCTTCGGTAGGTAAGGATGGGACAACTTCAGTGTGGCTCGCTTTGCTTGGTTCTAAAATTATATTCATTTTTTTTATGGGAGAGTAACAATTTAAGCATTGGGGCTCCAGAAGTACCTTCGACCTTAATCCATCCGTTGATTACGATGTACACCAAGTCTGACGAAAAAGAAGCGAGACAGGAAAAGAATATAAGTGACGAGGGAAAGAGAAATAAACCATTTTCCATTGAAAAAGAATGTAGAAAAAAGAAAAATAGCCAACAACCGTGCAGGTAGCCTGTAGGTGCAGCTTTCCTTCTTCTTCATATTTTTTTTTTTTTTTTTTTTTTTAAGTGTGTGTAGAAGAGGTAGGTGTGGTTTTGATTTTTTTTTTTTTTTTAAATTTTGTGCGTGGCAGAAGAGGTAGGTGAGTGGGCTCCCCTTTGAAGCCTATGTCATCATAAAGGATGAGCAAATAAAACAATCCACTTAGTTTGTCATCTCGCACCAAAGAGGATGGCACCAGCCCCGGACCCCAGAGGAATACCATCTTCATCTCCGGCAACGATGACAGCGGCCATCGACCGAACTCTCCATGCTATCGGTTTCGAGTACGAGCTCCTTTCGCCGGAAAAGGTTACAGGCAAGCTCAAGGTCACCAGAACATGCTGCCAGGTAAAATACTCCACCAGTAATCCATCTCTGTTTGATTCCATGCCCTTGCCTGTTTATTCTATACATAATCGAAGTATCCCAAGTAAAATATTTTTGCTGTGTATCAAATCAGCCTTTTGATGTGCTGAATGGAGGGGTGTCGGCTCTCATTGCGGAAACCTTAGCCAGCTTCGGAGCCTATGTGGCCACCGGATTTCGGAAAGTAGTCGGTGTTCAGCTCTCCACCAACCATCTCAAGCCAGCACTGCTCGGCGAAGAAATAGAGGCAGAGGCCAGGCCTATCCAGAAGGGCAAAACCATTCAGGTAAAGCAACAAAATCTCCTCCTTTTGCTCAAGGCAAATCGCGTTCATATCCCAGGCGAAGTAGTCCTTCATTGTCTTGCTTGCATGGTTGCACTCTTATCCAAAAGTCACATGAGAGGATAATTATTTGATCTAGAGATCATCCAAAAGGTGGCCTATGGATTTGAGGGATGGCATTGGTAAGGGGAAAGGTCGGCAAGGCAAGTTGGAGAAATTATGGTTAGATGCATCTTACCATGTGGATTTTGGACCATACAATAAAACATTGCCACATCAATCAATGAGATTAAAAAAAATCCAGCAAGAATTAGATTCCAAATAACTATGGTGACCTATATACTTTATTTCCATTCACACTCATAGTTGATTTTGAAATTTTGAATCACCCAATGATGTTGTGATGTCTAATTAGATGGTCCAAAATCCACGAACTAGAATAGTTACAACCAATAATTTCTCCTATAGTTGGAATTAAAGAAGACACAGACAGCACCGAAACACCATCTGCCTTGGAAGTCAAGAAAGCCAGCTGCTTAATTTGGACCCGTTGACAGGAAGTTTAGGAGAATGGTCAGAGGAAGGAATCAAAACAAATAGGTCAGTCAGAAATAATTTACAGCTAACAAGAAGTTAGAAAACAAACTTGGACCATGTCTTGGAAGAAAATTTCTACCCCAAGAGTAATTTTAGGGTTAGTAAGTCAAAGGTCAGTAACAAATTTAACTATCACAGTTAACAATCATACTGCAATCCATCAGCCTGGCAGCTCCAAAAGAAGTCTAGATTCTGGGAACAGGCCTGTTTAGCACAATTCGGGGCTCTCGCATCTTACTGGGAAGCTAGATTCTGTAACTATTGTATAAATTTCATTAAAACCCATCATCATTAGAACTTAGCAGTATGTAATCGCTGTATTAATGCTCAGTTATGCTAATTTTAATACACAGCAACGGAGAAGAAACATTCTTCCTCGATACATTCAAAAAAAAAAAGAAAAACAATCACTGCAATCTTAATCCACATTTGAAGGTGGTAATTTACTACCCAAATTATTTAGACAGCAGGCTCCCGAGAAACCACCATTCTTATGAAACCCATGCGGCCAGGTTGCTGGCAAATTGAGCTGGTTACCAATCACTGCCAACAACCATCCACCCACCTCTCAATGCAACAAAGGAACTCATGGCAGGCTGCCATGGCACCCTCAAGCCATGAAATGCTCCAAGACCTTTCACTTTGACATAGGTTTCTGTGCAGTACCTACCCAGTTTTCCCTCGCACCTCCACAAACCAAACTCGATAACCATACACAGATACAATCATCAAGTTGTGTTCTACAAGCTTTGTAGAATGTTTATCTAGAATCTGTGAGAAGAAAATAAAAGAATGAAGGCATACCAAGAGACTGTCGTTCATCTGGCTTCCATATCATCTTGATTAAGGTCCGTGGCCACCCGGCTCAGATGTCTCCTTTTTCTTCCTCTCCAAATGGTGGGATTGCATCTGGTGGTTATCACACACTAAATTTTAGATCATAGTATTTCAGGATATTCTTCTTTCCTTAGAGAAGTGAAACCTGTACATATTTTTTTCTTATCTTCATCTGTTGAGAACTTGGAATGACGGGTCATCTGTTGATAATGAGATCAACCAGCTAATCAACATCTTTAATTTCGATTATGAAGAGCAATAATCTCCTTAGTATTACAATCTTATGAATCAAATGCCTTCTTGGGCAAAGAAAATTAACACATTCTCATTTAGCCTGAATGACAGAAGAATGATAGGTAGATTATATACTTTGCTACTCAGATCACACAGTCTTAAAGCACCTAGATTTTCAAGGGAACAGTCATCAACCTTCAGCTTTATGAAGTAGAAAGATAGCCATGTCCATCTCCTTTTACAACTATTATTGCAGTTCAAAAAATATCAAGAAATCTGGCATATATTAGGGATGGATGAAAGAAGAGATGATTGTGCTTTTATCTCCCAAAAAATCTTTCTGGCACTAGGCCTTCATTTCAAATGAGACATCTTTCCCTCTCACTCTCTTACAACAATGCTTTTCTCATAAGCTTTCAAAATAAGATGCCCATCATGACAAAACTACAAGAACAAAAGCACCAAGATGTACTAAGAAAAACTAAAACAATATCCATCAATTCCATGAAGTGGTGACCCCTATTTACTCATGTCATCAGAAACACACATGCTTCAAAGTAAACAAAGGTTAGCTGATTCTTTTTTTTCTCAACAGATAACATATAGAGAGATCGCTCTTGATATTGTTTTCAAATGTGGTCATTGTAAGCATTCTCTCTACAATAGTAAAACAGCAAGAGTAATCATCATTTTGTCATTTGCCTCGTGAATTTGATGGCATTTCATTCTTTTATAAAAAAGAGCAACCAACTCGTAAGGGAGAGCATCTACTCCAAGCAAATAAAGTAAAATTGAAGGGTTATACCAAAAGATGTCTTGTATTCCTTAAATATCACAGGAAAAACTTTGAAGAAAACTTGTAGGATGAGACTAAAGTGAAATCCTCTACCAACTATGACATTAAGTAGGTCTGATGAAGTGATGTGAACAATTCTCAAAATCCAGTCAGCAGCCACCTCAGGTCTCTTAAGAAAAATACTTCTTGCCTGATATCTCTTTTGCCTCAATTGCAAGGACATTGGAAGATCTGGTGACTCTTGATAAGGGAAATACTTCTTTAAGTCAGATGACCATCCAAGTTCATTTCGTAATTCAACTCTTTCACCTTACCAATTAAAAGCCTCCACACCCATTAAAGGCCCTCTCCACTGACTACAAAAGCTTTCACCCTCTTAACATGATCTTCTTTGGTCTTTTTTCATGTAATTAGTTGTTGACATAAATCATGGCATTGCTTCCCAAAATTTACATTACATTTTTTAAGACTAAGACTACTAGCTTCAAATTGCCAAGGATAGGTCCACCTTACCAAGCTGGTCTTGAAATCTCATGCAGACCTTGGAGTACCCACTAACCACTTCCCAGAAGATATTTGCTTGTATATTTTCCATCTTATCCAGTATTTTCATTGCCAGATTAGAAAGGAAACAAGAAACTGGCTAAAGTGGGTTGCTGTAATTAGTGCAGCCCTTTCAGCCCAAGGAACACAATCTCATTCTCATGTACTTTATTTGCATAACTTCTACCTCTGGCTCTTGTTTAGAGAAAACCTGGGTTCAAAACCAAGGGGGTGTTTAAATATTTAAATAGCAATGCACTTTCCAAACAACATGAACAACAACTTCATGTGGTCCTTGCTAGTTTTTAACCTCATCACAAAACTCTTAGGAAGTTAGCTTTCCGATACAAGACCACCACAAACTGGAGCAGTGGAAAATGTTTTGTTATATTCAATGTCATTTCCTGTAAGATGAGAATATTATCTGCTTATATGCAAGATACAGCCCCTTGTTCTTGACATGACCATGACAAAATCTAATGAAGAATTTTGTCCTGGTCAATTTAACAAATATTTACAATCTATAATAATAACCAAAAGAGAGAGGATACCTTACCTTCATACTCAGTAGTTCTTGAAATAACCTTTCATGCAATCATTAAAAGCGAGGAAACCTAACACAAGAATTTACTCTTATCCTTGATCTAGAGTCGAAAAATGAAACCCACACATGCTGTACACTCTGCTTCATGTCAGCCATGCAAATGATGCAACTAACTTGCATCTTTTCCATGTGCCAGTATGCCAAATTGCAATGAAAATTTTGCTAAAAATGCACCTTCAATAAAAGCCTCTGGGTACAACAGATGAAGAACCACTTCAATATGCTAATATCAAGGCACTGGGTCCAGGAACTTTAATTTTCCTCACATCTTTTTTGTAGAAAGATTTGATGAAAAAGCTGAATACACATAATCATCCCCTTATTATTATCCAAAGAACACTTGCTAATATATAATATCCGTAAATTCTTAAACAGAGAGGCAAGTCAAAACCATCAGGACCTAATGCATTATCTCTTAAAAACAGCAAACATCTATTTGTTGGATTTTCTACCGTATGATCAAGTTCTTCTATCGAGAGTCCCGACAGGAAGCAGAACATGGAAACTCGTCAAACTATAAACATCCATCATATATTAGATTTAACTAGCTTGAGTCCAATCATGAATTTCATGGAAACTCATTTTCACTATCACATTGTTGTGGCCACAGACTTAAGGATCAGTCTCTTAGATCGTATAGGACTATTCAACTACTAAGGTTGATAGATTCTCTATAAGTATACATCCTATTTTTACAGTGAATCTACTACAGCCAACAAACTCCGTAAGATCCTAAATAGCTAGGGACCATGTTTATGTGTTGTCAAACTATAGTAATCCCACTATGAGCAGCCAACGCATCGTAAGTTAAATCACTCACACAACTATAGCATCAAGATAGTCACTGACGAGTGAATAGACATTCAAATAATTTTTCGTTCTTAGTCACGCTCCGTACTGTTATTCTCTAATAACCACTTGCACTCTCGCTCCAATATCCTTACATTATAGGTTCGAGACTCATCTTCTGAAAGAGAAGTGATCTATGCACCGATCTTGATGATCTTGATGGATCAATCACCGTCCCCAAGATGATCCAACGATAGAGAGCAATTCGGAAGTTAATCTATATTAACACGTCTCAAATTCTCAACTCTTGAGAATATATATCATTGTCCATTAATTTCTTGGACGATTCACAGACATATTATATATAAATGAATAAAAAAAAAGTCTATTTTATTAATTTCAATGAATCAAGTACAAAAATATGATCTAGAAAAATATAATCTATCAGTCAATAATTGACTTTTGAGGTCATACATCTAACACTACTCCCTAATCTTCTCGACTTCAAACTATATTTTCAGCCACAAGTCATAGGGATTAGAAACAAGAGTTTCCACCACCGGCAAGGATCTGGTCAAAGGATTGAACATTTATATATTTCTTATAGTAAAAAAGGCCAGGCATTTTTTTTCTGATTTAAGCCTGGTCATGTCCTCCACCCACATCTATGCACTTTAGTTCTTACAAGTAGATGATGTCACTACAAAAGGAAATGGTATACCATAGAAGAACATGGTATTTCTAACTTGCTCAACCTGTCGGTCACTCTCAAGTTCTTGACATGAAATATATTGATTTAGAATATTCAGGATTATGTATCAAAAATTTGATGAGGATTGCTAGAAAGGAATCTACAGTTACTGTATTGCAGCTCTCTGCATGTAATCTCATTAGTTTAGTTATATATGAATTTTGCTTCAATTAACATATTTATATAAAAATAAAAACAACAAGGGAAAAAAGAAACCATACTTAACTATTTACAGGAGTAAAGTGGTCAAAGCAGCCTCATCCTTTTTATGGACAACCACAAACTTATAAACTTGTCAATTAGTCTATGTTGAACCATATAATGCTTCTTTAACATGATAATTACTCTCTTTTCTTTTTTATGAGAAACATGATAATTACTCTTGGATAGGTATGGGAGGTGGAGATCCGAAAGAGAGACCCTTCAACCACAGGGAGCAAAGTACTTCTGTCAACATCTAGGGTTACTCTAATATGTAATCAACAAGCATCAAAGAGCATGAAGAGCTATGAAGAGACTCTCAAGAAGTATGCCAAGCTATGAAATGTATATTTCCATCGTGAGTCTTCTCCAAATTATAACTTTCTCAGCACTTGTTATCAACATCTGGATGAATGCTTATGGAAAAATGCATAACATACTTTTACGTGACTAAGTTTGGAGATCAGATAAAAGGGTTTGTAAGAAAGAACCTGTAATTAGTTTTATATTCTTTCATGTTATTATTGTTGTAGGGACATACGTTGAGGAAGGTCCTTACAACCAGCTATTCACCTAACATCTATTTGTAAGGGTATCAACTCGCTCTGATATCGATTGTCGTAGAGTCTGACCAGAACACCACCGCTTCAGAACCTTCTTGATATCACTTGCATTGCACTCGATCACGTATGGATACCACAAGAAAAAAAAATCAAAAATAAAAGACAACATACAATCAAGTACGTTAATTAGATCAAGATCTACCTTCACGAAGCGTGCAAACTTCATATGAAAGAGAAAATCAAACAAATATAAGAGAAACTAATCACTCAACCTTTATAAAAGAGTCTCTCAATAAGAAGCCTCAAAATCCTCACAAAAGCGCTCTAAAATCTCTCAAGAAGCCTCTCAGCATCTTCAAGACGTCACCAGCTTTCCGATGCAATAAATGGTTCGTCAATCGGAGTTATATAAACTTTAAGTCCCAAATACATCCAAAATCACTTTTGGACTATCCGATCATGATCGGCTCGCTCCAAAGCCATCCAATTGTAGAAAAGCAGTCCTGATCACCCCTGCATCTATTCTGGACCGTTCGATCACAATCGGTCCACTCCTAGGCTGTGGGATCGCGATGTGGTCCATGAATCGAACTATGAGCCACACGAAATGGTGGGAAATGGCCCGACTGGTCCACGCTTGTGCATGTGGACCACGCAACAAGACTGGGCGCGTTGGGCTCGCACGCGCCCACGCGGCCCGCTCCTGTGCACACCTGGGCCAAGGTGCCCATGCGGCCTGCGTGCACCCACATGCGCCTGGGCCGGGGCGCCCAAGTGTGCACCCGCATGGTCATGCGCACGGGCCGACCCAACGCACAGCTGGCCCAGCACCACTGCGTGCTGCCGGCTTGGGCTGCACCGCCGTCGGTGACACTAGCCTATGGCCCCTTCAATAGGCCCGAGGGCCATGCTGACTCGTTTCGACCTTCCTTCGTGCATAATTTCTCTATCTGGACTCCATTTGGACTATTCTTGATCTCGTTAGATTCTGTTCGTCGTCCTGGATCTCATTTTGGACTTATCATAGACTGAATCTCGAGATTTTTTTTCAACAATCTTCACCTTGATTTGATGTTCGGCCTTTACCTGTCTTTAAGAGCCTATGATCCGTCTTGCCTCCATGCCTTGAGGCACGCCTGCTGTCTCATATATGGGCAAATATGGGAGTCAAGCCAGGCCACTCAATCCCACCTCCATCAATGGCTGTCCGCTTTGATCAAAGACCTGCTTTGGGAAGTCCCTTGTGGTAATAGAAGCTTTATTCTGCGATGTCGTCTCTCATCCTCGAGTCTTCATCTCATGCCCGATCCACCTCCATCTGGAGCTCCACCTCAGACTGAATTTTCTCTAGCTCCTAAAGCTCCACCTCACACTAGGCTCCCTATCAGATAGTAATATCCTCCCATCCTCTTCTTTTCCTCCAGTATCATCCTATTACCATGCATGACCTTAAAAATTCCATCATCAATTATCCATCTGTAGCCATTTAAATACAATCTGCTAAGTAAGATAAGATTCTGTCTAAAATCGGGTATGTATTGAACCTCCTCCAATTTTCTCATTGCACTATCACGTATCCTCCAATTGACAATCCCAATACCTCTGATCATACAGCTCGATCCATCCGGCAGATGAACAGTGCCCTCACTGCTCTCTAAGAAGTCAAACTACTTCTCTCTATAACAAACATGATATGTGCATACAGAATCTAAAATCCACTGCTACAAAAAAGTAGATACCTCATCAGATATCATCAAAACATCATCCTCTGACTCACTACTAGCCATCGCTATAGTAGCTCTCGTCCGATCCCTGAAATGCGAGCAATATCTAATACGACGCTTCAACTAGTCACATCGATAGCATTTGATCTTGCTGGGGTCCCTTGTCTTGCATCTGGATCACCTACCTCATGATCCTCTACCGTTTCGTCTGCTACCACTTGCTCCTCCAGAAACTACCAAAGCTAAGTTGCCGCCATCTGAGCTCAAAGCTAGATTCTTCCTCCTGAGAACCTCATTCTAGAGAATTGCCGCAGTAATCTCGTCCATCTTGATGGTGCTCTTCCCCACTAGAAGAGCAGTCAGCAAAGACTCATACGAAGGAAAAAGCAATGCTAGCAAGACTAATGCTCTGATCTTCTCCTCAACCTTCTCACTTACACTGAGAAGATCGGTGAGAATCTTCTGAAAGCGGTTGGGATGCTCTTGCACGCTTTATCCCTCGGTCATCCGCAGTTAGTAGAACTGCCTCCAAAGGAAGAGGGTGTTGGTGAGAGATTTCACCATATACAATTTCTGGAGCTTCGATCACAGCATCGTCGGAAAGTCTTGCCAAGTATATGGATCACCATCTCATCCACCAGGTATATGCGGATGGCACTTACCATCTACATCTATAGCCACTCCTAGATCCTTTTCTCTATGACATTCGACTTTTTTTCATTCAAGAGAGCATCGATCAATCCATGTTAGATGAGCACGTCCTTTATCCTTGCTTGTCATAAGAAAAAATTGCTCTTTCCATCAAACCAGTTAATCTCCACCTTGATTGTGCTTGTCTTCTCCATCTTCTTTAATCTCGATCAACACCGTCACAATCTGGGCAACCACATGCACTGGTATCGTCTGGCTCTGCTACAAATTGTTAGGATATAAACTCGCTTTAATACCAATTATTGTGGAGTCTGATTAGGACACTACCATCTCAAGATCTTCTTGATACCACTTGCATTGTACTCGATCACGTGTGAATATCATAAGAGAAAAAGAATAAAAGATAAGAGATAACACACAATCAAGTACGTGGATTAGATCAAGATTTACTTCCACAGGACGTGCAAACTTCACTATAAGAGAGAAAATCAAACAAATATAATAAGAACCTACCATTCAACTCTTGTACAAGAGTCCCTCAATAAGAAGCCCCAAAACCCTTACAAAAGCTCTCTGAAATCTTTCAAAAAGCCTTTCAGCACCTTCAAGACGTCATCAACATTCCGATGCAACAAACGGTTCGCCAATCGAAGTTAATATAGACTCTAGAAATCTAAAAATAGTGTTTCAATAGGAAACCAGTCCCAAACATAGCCAAGATCACTTCTGGACCGTCCAATCATAACTGGCTCGCTCCAAAGTTGTTCGATCGCACAAAAGCAGTCTTAATCATGCTCGGATTTGTTTTGGACTGTTTGATTGCGACCGGCCTACTCCTGGACCGTCTGATTGTGATGCGGTCCACAAACCAGGCTGTGAGCCATGTGAAATGGTGGGACAGCCCGATTGGCCCATGCCTGTGCGCGTGGACCGCGCAACGAGCCTGGGCACGTGCTAGGCCCATGCATGCCCGTGTGGCCCATGCCAGCGCGCGCCTAGGTTAGGGCACCCGTGCATGGCTGGCTCAGCACCACCGCACGCTGCTGGCCCAAGTCGTGCTGCCGCCGTCGCCGGCCTGTCGGGCCCGAGGCCATGCTGCCTCGCTCCAACCTTCCTTCGCACGTAATTTCTCCATCTAGACTTCATTTGGGATGTTCTTAATCTCATTAGATTCCATCCGTCATCCTGAACCTTGTTCTGAGCTTATTATGGACCGAATCTCGAGGCATTTTCCTCAACACTGTTCCCTACCTTTCGATTCATGTCCAACTCTAAGGCTAGCAACAAGTGGTACATTTATTGGTGTTTAGAAATTGAAATGATAAGAGATGCAACGAAAGGTTTGCAATTGTTTTGATCTAGCAATAGCCAAATAACCAATGATATCATAACCGTCTCGAACCAGGCGATTTGGAACGTGCCGAACCGGACCGGCAGAGAACCGGGATGGTTTCGATGTGGAAAACAGCATACGCTGGTGCCAGAAAAGAAAGAGAAAAAAATAGAGGCAAAGAGAGAGAGGAGGACGCCGCTGGAAGCCGGCAGTGGCCCTTTACGGCTGCTGGAAGCCGTCGTGGCTCAGTTCGCCTAATAGGGCTACCGCAATGAGCAAGAAAGAGAGAGAAGGGAGGAGATCATTGAAGATGGGAAGATGGGATAGTGAAGAGGCCACCGGAGGACTCTTGGCCACCATGGCCATCGGACGATGTTGCGGTCGCGGAACAGGGGCTGTTGCCCTTGTTCTCGCATGGCCCCTTTTTAAAAATGGAGATTAACAGTAAAGTCGGCAAATCATTTGTCAGCTTCACTGTTTAAAAGATTTTTTTAAAAAAAATTAAAATCAGTGAAGCCGACAATCGAATTGCCAATTTCATTTTTTTGAATTTTTTTAAAAAAAATTTATTAATCAATGAAGCTGGCAAACCATTTGCCGGCTTCACTTAAGTTTTTATTTTTTAAAAAAACCTATGAAATAGAGGCGTCACCCCTGTTTCATGCCCGCGGCACCGCACGCATGGACTGCACCGTCCAGCGGCCACGATGGCTAGCCGAAGGCCATCCAACGGGCCCTCCAACTCCTTCCCCTCCCTCCGTTTCTTTCTTCCTCTCTCTATTTCTCTTTCTCTCTCTTTTCCTCCTCCTGGTTCCCTTCCTTTTCTTGTTTCGGTTCGCATCGGTCCGATCCAATATGGAATCGTACCAGACCATGCCGTTGGCCGGTCGAAATGGCCATCAGTACCGGAACTGAAAATCTTGCAAATAACTAAAAGAAGGGTGAGCATATACTAACTTTCATGTGTAGATCAAGCTTGTTGCAAATGAAATATTTTCTAAATGGAGCAAAAGAATGACAAATAAGGAGATAGCATCTTTCAAGAAAACTATTATAATAAACAAAATGATCATGAGATAAAGGTACTAATCAATTTCCATATCAGGATAATAGGTGAATAATAAAATTGTAACCTGAAGAGAAAGAAAAGACACAATCACCTTTTATGGCCCTTTCTTCCACATTTGACAAGCAACAAGTTTGCTTGCTACTTACCCACTCCATTCTCACTAAAGCCAACTTTAAGAAAACCCTTCCTGCTTCGCTCTTTCCATTTCTCTGCAAAGCATCTCACCTCTCTCCATCAAAAAAAGTTTCTCATGAGCTCTTCAAGTTTTCAGTTGTCACCCTTATAATCTTGAGAAGAGAAATATCCAAATCAAATAAAGGAGAAGGTTGCTTCAATACGTATGCATCTACCCCTTTTGTCATCTCTAGTAGCAGATTGTCTTTCTATCTGATGAAGGACAACAAACCCAAGATGTTTCTTAGGCATCCGACATATGTAAAAGGCCTAGAAGGTACCTCTGAATATCTCCCCCTTGCACCAAATAACCTTGCAAGCTTATTAAGCACTTCAATCAAGATCTGCTCCAGTTAGAAATGTTTCTGCCAGATGACAATTTTGCTAAATTGTCTTCAAACCATAGTGCCACAAGCTCCCAAATTCATGAAGACCTTGTAGGCAAAGCATAACCATGTAATCTGCCGTGCTACAATAGCAGTTCCTTATTCCTCGTTGTAAAAGCTAAACCACTCATGGAGACCCATCCAGCATCTGTTCTACCAATCACTATCTAGAGAACAGGTAAACAAATGAGAAAGGAAATCATGCTATTTAATGCTCCATAAAATTTTGAAAAATCCTAGAATTGTGCTATTAGATAATTACAAGAATCCAACCAAAGAAAGTGTACTAAATCCAGTATACTTCTTACCAAGCCATATTTTGAAATACAAGAAATCCCAATCAAGTTGTCATGATCTATTCAAATCAATATACTCCTGAGCTCCTAGAATCCCAAGAAGGATGCCTTCTTGATAGAAATACATCATTGCCCCAAAAAATTAATTATCTAGCTGAACCTTTACAATCATTTAGTGACCCCCTTCACCAGTGAAGTAAACTCTCCATTGAGTTAATGGCAGGACAAATCTGTTATCTCCTAATTGCATCTTTTCGGTGTAGAAAATGAACAAAAAACCAATGTTGTAATCCCAGCTTAATTTGCTCCACCGCCAAGATTCACATACAGTGAGCATTAAAAAAATCAAGCAAGTGCCATCTCCCACGTCATTAGAACAAAAAAAATCTAGTAGTAGGGTTAAATAGAGTAATTGAGGGGAAAATAATGTATTTCATAGGAGAAAGTTATTCCTGGGATAAATGGAGTAAACAAGTTAGGAGAAGAAAAGTAAAGCATTTATGAGTACGGATCGAGTTGGAGTTGGGGAAGAAGAGATCGCCGCCAGTGACCTACAAAATAAAGTCCCGTCGGAGTCGGTGGTAGTGGCTCCGACAGAATCCTCCGACGATCAAGTCAGCTCCTCTGGCCAATAGGAATGAAGTGCTCAGAAAAGAATTCAGTAGAGTTTTTTGGGAAAGAGAAGAGAGCTTAGAGAAAACATATTTGGAGGATCCCTTTATGGAGTCCGGAGCAGACTGATAGTAACAGCCGTAGCCGTCCGGTAGCTGACCACTCGGGACCGCATAAGATTTGTTACGGCGAAAGGCGCCGCCTGTAGCAGACTGATAGTGACAGTCATAACCATCCAATAGCTGGCCGCTCGGGGCTGCGTAGGATTTGTTACGAAGAGGGGCGTTGCCTGTAGCAGACTGATAGTGACAGCCATAGCCATCCGGTACTGAGCCGCTCGAGGCCACGTGGAGAGGTGAAAAGCTTTGACGTACGTCAATTCCAAAGAAGTTCGGACTCCTAAAGAAAATACGACTAGAAGGGATCATCCGGGAGGAATACTATTTGAAATCTAAAAGTAATCCGTTGGAGGAATTCGGATGGAGTTTGACTGATGGAGAGTCCAGAAGGAGTCCGACTATTGAATAAGCTCGACTAATGGAGAAGTCTAGAATGAGTCCGACTGGTGGAGAAGTTCGGCTGAAGGAGAAGTCCGGAAGGAGTTCGACTCCTGGAGAAATTCGACTAAAGAAGATATCTGGAAGGAGTTCGGCTTCTGGAGGAATTCGACTGAAGGAGAAGTCCGGTAGGAGTTCGGCTCCCCGAACTCCTGGAGGAATTCGACTGAAGGAGAAATCCGAAAGGAGTTCGGCTCCTGGAGAAATCCGACTGAAGGAGAAGTCCGAAAGAAGTTCGACCGCTAAAGAAGTTCGGCCACTGTAGGAGTCCGAAAGGGGTTCGACCGCTGGAGGAGTTTTCGATCGAAGCTCTTCTATGATTACCAGTTACATTAGGCTAAGCATCAGACTAAACTTCGGTGGGAGCAGAGTTTATCCCCAATAATAGTCCCCCCACTTCCGAATTCGAAATTCAAAGAAAGAAAGTACAAAAAAGATGACTATCGAAATTCTTTTTCGAGCTCTGCACCCATTGAGACTGAAGCTCGAGAGAGATCTTATCTTCAGCCAAGGTTGTACGAGATCTTATCTCCTGTTGAAGTTGAAACTCGGGGAAGATCTCATCTCCAGTCGAGGTTGTAGAAGATCTTATTTCCTATTGAAGTTGAAGCTCGGAAGAGATCTTATCTCCAACCGAGGTTGTAGAAGATCTAAGTTGAGGCTCGGAAGAGATCTTATCTCCAACCGAGGTTGAAGATCTTATCTCCTGTTGAGATTGAGGCTCGGAAGAGATCTTATCTCCAGTCGAGGTTGTAGAAGATCTTATCTCCTGTTGAGGTTGAGGCTCGGAGAAGATCTTATCTCCAGCCAAGGTTGAAGGAGATCTTATCTCCTGTTGAGGTTGAGGCTCGGGAAGATCTTATCTCCAGTCGAGGTTGTAAGAGATCTTATCTCCTGTTGAAGTTGAAACTCGGAGAATATCTTATCTCCAACTGAGATTGTAGGAGATCTAAGTTGAAGCTCAGAGGAGATCTTATCTCCAGCTCAGATTGTAGGAGATCCAAGTTGAGGCTCGAGGGAGATCTTATCTCCAGCCGAGGTTGAAGTAGATCCTATCTTCTATTGAAGTTGAAGCTCGGGTGAGATCCTATCTCCAGCCGAGTCGGAGCCTCTCCTGTCATCTCGTTTAAAATGAACGAGGTCTTCGACTTTACTTACGTTAGGACGAGGCTCTCCTCCTATTCCTAACGAGCTATAGGGATATATAAGGGCCGTTGTCGGAGCCCCTCTTCTCACCTCATCTAAAATGAACGAGGCCTTCGACTTTGCTCACGTTAAAACAAGATTCTCCTCCTGGTCCTAACGGGCTGTAGGGGCACATAAGGACCGTTGTATGGGCCTCTCCCCTCCTGTCTTAAATAATCGAAGGTCTTCGAACTTGCTTATGTTAGACGAGGTTCTTCTTCCTGTTCCTAATATGGCACTAAGGGCACAGATGGGCCGTTGAATGGGTCTCTCTCCTCACCTCGTCTAAAATGAACGAGGCCTTCGACTTTGCTCACGTTAGAACGAAGTTCTCTTCCTGTTTCCTAACGGACTGTAGGGGCACATAAGACCGTTGTATAGGGCCTCTCCCCTCCTCCTATCTTAAAATAATCGGAGGTCTTCGACTTGCTCATGTTAGGACGTTCTCCTGTTCCTAACATGGCACTAGGAGCACAGATGGACCGTTTGAATGGACCTCTCTCCTCCTATCTTAAATAACCGGAGGTCTTCGACTTGCTCATGTTAGGATGAGATTCTCCTCCTATTCCTAGCATGGCAATAGGGGCACAGATGGGTCGTTGAATGGACCTCTCCCCTCCTGTCTTAAATAATCGGAGGTCTTTGACTTGCTCATTGTTAAGACGAGGTTCTCCTTCTGTTCCTAATAGGCACTAGGGGCACAGATGGACTGTTGAATGGATCTCTCCCCTCCTGTCTTAAATAATCAGAGGTCTTCGACTTGCTTATGTTAGGACGAGATTCTCCTCCTGTTCCTAACATGGCCACTTTCGATTGCTTCTTTCCTGCCATCACATAATTTTTGCACCAAAAAATAATAATGTTGAAATGAAGGAGTTTTATTGGAGGAAAATTATTGATAGTACATTCTCAAATTTTCTGAATTCCAAGATCGTAGGAGTGTTGTTCCTCCGAACTCCTTCAGACGATAAGTTCTGGACTGGACGACCTTCTCTATTTCATACGGATCTTCCTAATTTGGGGCAAACTTTTTCTAGCTCTAAGACTGAGAGATGATGGCTCACCGAAGCACTAAGTCTCCCACTCCTAACATTTTACCTCTAACTCTGGAGTTATAGTATCGGGCCACCCTTCGTCTATAGGCCGCCATCCGAATCCGGGCTTCCTCACTTTTTTCTTTCAGTAGGTCGAGGTTGACTCTGAAGTCCTGTGAGTTATGCTGCTCATCGAAGGCCATGCCCCATGCTGATGGGAGCTTAAGCTTGATTGGAATGACTACCTCCGTTCTAAAGATCAAGGCGAACGGTGTTTCTCCGATCGATAGCCTTTGAGTAGTTCGGTACGCCTAGAGGACGTAGTAGAGTTCGTCCGCTCAGGCCTCCTTTGCTCTGTTGAGTCTTATCTTGATGCCTTGCAGCAGGATCCGATTGGTCACTTCAGCTTCTCCATTTGCCTATGGATGAGCTACCGACGTGAAGTGATGGGAGAAGTTTAGATCTTCGTAGAACTCAGCGAACTTCGTCCCAGCGAACTATCGCCCGTTATCTGTTATGAGAGTTCGGGACCAACCAAACCGACAAACGATTGACTTCCAGATGAAGTCCTGTACCTTGGCCTCGATAATTTTTGCTAGTGGTTCAACTTCGACCAATTTGGTGAAGTAGTCGATCGCAACCAGGAGGAACTTCCGTTGTCCGGATGCCGTTGGGAAAGGGCCAAGTATATCTATTCCCCACTGCGCAAATGGCCAAGATGCGCTTAGTGGAGTAAGCTCGAAGGCCGGCTATCTTTATATGTTTGCATTTATCTGACAGCGGTCACATTTCTTGACGTACTCCATAGAATCATAGTATAAGATCGATCAATAGTATCCTTACCGAAGTAGTTTTTGTGACAGGAATCTGGCTCCTACATGACTTCTACAAATTCCCTCATGCACTTTCCATAATGCGAAGTCGGCCTCTGAAGATCGGAGACATCTCAACAGCGGTAGCGAACACGACCTTTTATACAACTTGTTGTCCTACAAAACGTACCGAAAGACTTGATTCCTGAGTTTTCAAGCTTCTTTCGGATCATGAGGAAGAACTCCCTCTTTGAGATAGGCAACTAATGGGTCAATCCAGCTCAGCTCGGGCTCCGTCTGCATAACGAGCTATGATTCCTCTAAGCTTGGGCATTTTAGAGTTTCAAAAAATACTTCTTTGGACAGTCCGACCGAAGCCAAAGTGGCCAATTTAGAGAGAAGATCGGCTCTTGTATTTTCTGCCCTCAGAATCTATCGAATGCCAAAATTGCTAAATGTCGGAGTCAAATTCTTCTCTTTTTCGAGGTATTTCATCATACTTTCCTCCCGTGCTTCATACTTGCCACTAACTTGATCGACCATCAATTGAAAATTACCGTAGACTTGAAGCCAATTTACTTTTAACTCTCTTGCTATTTTTAACCTAACAATCAGCGCTTCATATTTGGCCCCATTATTAGTTGGAAAAAATTTGAAGCATAGCGCATCTCGATGACGACACCCCCGGAGTTGACTAAGACTAACATCGCATCTACTCCAGCGAAGTTGGACGAGCCATCCACGTACAGGGCCCAAAAATCTTAGAAAAAGTTGGCACTTTCTTCGGGGGAGGCTCGATTGCAACCACAGGATGCCGATCTCGTTCTGTTCAAGCTCGGCTTCATCTGGAATGGTGCATTCAACTATGAAGTCGGCCAGTGCCCGAGCCTTGATTGCTGGCCGAGGTCGGTAGTTGATGTCTAACTCTGTTAATTCAATAATCCATTTTACAATTCTTCCGGAAACATCCGTTTGATGAAGGATTGCTTTGATCGGCTAGTCAGTAAGGAGCATTATAACATGTCCCTGAAAGTAAGATCGAAGTCTTCTTGCTGCAATCAGAAGAGCATAAGTCAGTTTTTCCAACTTTGTATACCTGATCTCGGCATCCCTTAGGATCCGACTTATGTAGTAGACTGGTCGCTGTACTTTCGCCTCTTCTTTGACCAGGACTGCCGCTAGCGCCGCAGGGGAGACCGCGAGGTAGAGAAACAGCTCCTCTCCGAATTCGGATTTGGCAAGTAGGAGGCGAGCCGAGGTAGTTCTTGAGCTCGTCGAACGCCTTTTGGCATTTCTGAGTCCAATGAAAATCTTTCGATTTTCTGAGGATTTGGAAGAAAGGCACGCAGCGTTCGACCGACCTCGAGATAAAACAACTCAAAAATGCCATCTTTCCAATCAGGTGCTGAACTTTCTTGATGGACTTCGAAACGGTCATCTCCTAGATAGCTTGAATTTTCTTCGGATTGGCCTCGATCCCTCATCTTGAGACCATGAATCCTAAAAATTTTTCTAAGGCTACCCCAAAGGCGCACTTGGTTGGGTTCAGCTTCATCTTGTATTTTCTGAGCACATCGAAAGCCTCTTCAAGGTCAGCGACATGATTAACAATCTCTCGACTTTTGACCAGCATGTCATCAACGTAAACCTCCATATTGCGGTCGATCTGCTCCTTAAAAATTTTATTGATCAAGCGTTGGTAAGTCGCACCTACATTTTTAAGCCCAAAAGGTATGACCCTGTAACAGTAAAGACCACGGTTAGTAATAAAAGTAGTCTTCTCCTCGTTTTTCGGTGCCATCCGAATTTGATTGTAACCAGAGAAGACGTCCATGAAGGTGAGGAGCTCGTAGCCTGAAATCGCGTCCACCAGTTGGTCGATTCTGGGTAAAGGGTAGCTGTCTTTTGGACAAACCTTGTTAAGCTTCTTAAAGTCGATGCACATCCTCCACTTGCCGTTGGCTTTCTTAACCAGGACCACATTAGAGACCCAAGTCGAGTAGCTGACTTCTCGGATAAATCCGACATTGAGAAGCTTATCGACTTCTACTATCACCTTCTACCTTTCTGGTGCATGGCCTCGAACTCTTTCTTTCACTGGCCAATGCTTGAGGTCAACGACCAACCGATGTTCTATAACCTCAGCGTCAATTCCAGACATATTCGTCGGAACCCAAGCGAAGACGTCGGCATTCCTTCGTAAGAAGGCGATGAGCTGCTCCCAAACTTCATCTTCCAGGTTAGAGCCAATTTGCACCATATGCTCCGTGTTTCCGTCATTCAGGAGGATGGTCACAAGATCTTCTATGAGCTCGCCCCGTTCTTTGGCAAGATTATCACGGACACCTAGTCCGTCAACAGGACAAGGGTCGGACCGTTCTTCCTTTTGCAGGGCAATTAAGTAGCAGTGCCTTGTCAAAGCTTAATCTTCCCTAACCTCTTCGATCCCGTAACTTGTCGGAAATTTCATCTTCAAATAATAAGTTGACACCACCGTCCGAAGCGCATTTAGAGCAGGTCGGCCGAGAATTGCATTGTAAGCAGAGGGAGCCTTTACTACCAGAAAATCCAGCTGTGCTCTGGATTGTCTTGGATATTGCCCTGCAGCCACGGCTAGAGTTATTACACCTTCAACTGGTACTGTAACACCAACGAAGCCTACTAGGAAGGAGTTTATTGGTCCAAGCTGACTATCAGATATCAACATTTTGGAGAAAGCATCATAAGACAAGACATCAATCAAACTTCCATTATCAACTAGGACGCGACATACATTATAGTATGCTATATTTAAAGAGATTACAACCACATCATTATGCGGGAATTGTACCCCCATGCATCTACCTCAGTGAAGATTATGGATTCTTCAGTCCTCCGTCTCTTCACTAATCCCTCAGATCCGCTGGCCTCTTCTCGCCGAAGTCCCCCAGAGATAGTGTTGATGATGCCGAGAGGTGGCCGATCTCCTTATTGTTCCTTCCTCCTTAGTGGTTTTGGCTGCGGCAGTGCCCTCGGTCGATCTTCTCTTGCTTCAGACCGGCGTCTGAGAAATCAACCCAGCCGGTCTCTCCTGATGAGCTTCTCGATCTCGTCTTGGAGCTGAATGCATTCTTTAGTATCATGGCTGTGGTCATGATGGTAGAGACAATATTTACTAGGATTGCGCTTGCCAAGATGAGTGCGCATCCTTTCGAACCTTGGCAGTTGCTCCTTGATCTCCATCGATACTTGCATTTTTGAAGCATTGAAGGGAGCGTAGTTGTGAAACCTTCTGGAGGGAGAACCTCTTCGCGCCCTTCCATCGGGGCTTCTTTGATGACGAGCTCGAGTTCGGACTCGCTTGCGTTCGGAGGGAGTCCGTGAACGCGGTCGAACTTCATTCAATCCTCCATCAACCATGAGTTTATTAGACTTGCCCGTCTATCGCTCTCCTGCGGCTTTCTCATCTTTCAATTTGAAGGCTTCTTCCGCTCAGACATATCCTTCAGCCCGAGCTAGCAGGTCGATAAAATTTCTGGGGTACTTCTTCAGAAAGAACAGCAAATCATTCTTCTGAAGGCTGTCCTTAAGTGCGCCATTGCAATAGATTGGTCCAGGTTCCGGACTTCCAATACAGCAGCATTAAACCGGATGACATAAGTCCGAATAGATTCCTCCTTCTACTTAATATTCATCAGAAAATCTAAACCTTAGCATGGACGTCGGCTGCTGACGAAGTGAGCCGCAAACTGATAGCTCATCTAATCGAAGGAGAAGATCATACCTAACCTCAACGCCGAGTACCAGTTTTTTGCTGCTTCCTTCAAGGTAGACGGAAAAGATCGGCATAAGATGGCGTCCGGTGCACCATAGAGCAGCATCATGATTCGGAAGGCCTTCAGATGATCGATCGGATCAGAGGTTCCATCGTAACTTTCAAATTGGAAGAGCTTGAAGTTCGACGGAATGGACTCTTGCATAATTTGAGGAGAGAAAGGAGGATCGATGCAGACGTCGTCATGGCGAGCTGGGGCGATAGATGGAATTTCTCAATCAGTCGGTCCATCTTCCGCAGTTTCTGATCGAGGACGTTATCTCGATCGCAAATCTTGAAAGACTTCTGGCTGTAGATGGAGAAGGTCTCTTTCGAAGGAAAATCACGATCTGAATAAGGATCCTCTACTCTCTATTTCTTTTTTTCAGGGGCGACGGGTATGCTAGCTCAAGTGCTCCTTGGGATCGGTTCCTAACATCCCAATGACAGATTTTCTGACGAAACCACCACCGAAGGCTGTCGCATGGCCTGCACCATTTCAGTGAAGCCCTGAACCCGCTGCATCAGCAAGTTAAACTACTCCGGATCTACCGTGGCCACCGATGGAGGAGGTTGAAGCGCCGATGCTGGAGCAGGAATGGATGGGTCTGGCTCGAATCTGACGGTAGAAGCAGTAGATCTCCGATGTAGTCGCCTTCTTTGGAGGCATTTCTAGGGATTGAGGAAGAGGATGGAGATGGACCTTGAAGAAGAAGATCCATAGGATCGGCTGAGCACTCCTTTATGAATAAGGATACCTCAGGAACAGAGGGCCCTTCCTCTAGCGCTAATCCTGTTGGTACAGAATCTGATCAACGTCGGATCGAGCTGGAGTTGAGGAAGAAGAGATCGCCGCCGATGACCTGCAAAACAAAATCCCATCCGGAGTTAGTAGTGGTGGCTTCTGCAGGACCCTCCGATAATCAAGTCAGCTCTTCTGGCTAACAGAAATGGAGTGCTCAAAAAAGAATTCAGCATAATTTTTTGGGAAGGAGAAGAGAGCTTAAAGAAAACGTATCTGCAAAATTTCTTTTATAGATGGAGCTCGGAGTAGACTGATAGTGACAGCCGTAGCCGTCCGATAGTTGGTCGCTCGGGGCCGCATGAAATTTATTACGAAAAGGAGCGTCGTCTGTAGCAGACTAATAGTGACAGCCATAGCCGTTCGATAGCTGGCCGCGAGGGATTTGTTAGGAGGGGAGCGCCATCTGTAACAGACTGATAGTGACAGCCATAGCCGTCCGGTACTGAGCCATTCGGAGCCACATGGAGGGGTGAAGAGCTTTGACGTATGTCAATTCCAGAGGAGTTCGGACTCTTAAAGGAAATACAACTAGAGGAGATCATCCGGGATGAATACTACTTGAAATCTGAAAGTAATCCATAGGAATCAGAGAAATCCAGAAGGAATCAGAGAAATCCAGAAGGAGTCCAACTAATGGAGAAGTTCGACTGGTGGAGAAGTTCGGCTGAAAGAAAAGTTTGAAAAAAGTTCGACTCCTGGAGGAATTCGACTGAAGGAAAAGTTCAATAGGAGTTCGGCTCCTAAAGGAATTTAACTGAAAGAGAAGTTCGAAAGGAGTTCGGCTCCTGGAGGAATCGACCGAAGGTGAAGTCCGGAAGAAGTTTGGCTCCTGGAGGAATTCGACCGAAAAAAAATCCGAAAGGAGTTTAGTTGCTGGAGAAATTTGACTAAAGAAGAAGTCCAAAAGAAGTTCGACCGCTGGAGGAGTCCGAGAGGGATTCGACTGCTGGAGGAGTTTTCGATCGAAGCTCTTCTATGATTACCAGTTACATTAGACTAAGCATCAGACTGGACATCGATGGGAGTGGGGTTTATCCCCAACAAGTATCAAAAATTGTCGAACCGTCCTGAATTGGACTATTTTGAGAGTACCAAACCAAATTGGTTGGTACTCTCAGACTGGACATCGATGGGAGTGGGGTTTATCCCCAACAAGTATCAAAAATTGTCGAACCATCCTGAATTGGACTATTTTGAGAGTACCAAACCAAATTGGTTGGTTATCGGGATAGCTTGGCCAATCAATCCAGTTCCAGAAAGAATCATTTTCTTAAAACCCCTCTTGAGGTCCCAATCATCTCGCTCTCGATTCTTCTCTCCCTCTCTCGATTCTCCTCCCACGATCTCTCGATTCTCTTCCTCTCTTGATCTCTCGATTCTTCTCTCCTGATCTTCTTTCTCCTCTCTCTTGATGCTTTGCGATAACGATTACCGCGATGATAACACTACCTAGGTTTAGGATTTTATGAATACTGAAGACTCTACTACTAGAATTAGGGTCCCATCAAGCCAACAAGATATACCCCTCCCCCCCCCCTCTTTGGTCTCTCTCCTTCTTCCTCTCCCTCCCTTGGTTGGTGCACCTTTGCTTCATATGGTACATACTGATACCATATGGAAACAGTCATTGGCTATACTCCCCCTTGTACCCATCAGGCAAACCTTGAGGAATATGATTTTTTAAGAAATATCAATCCTATCTTTCTATAAAGGTGATTTAGTCTATATCTTGAAATGACTGTTTTGTTGAAAAGAGGTGGAATATATAAAAGGCTTGATGGTTATGACTTATGATAATTGACAAGGAAACAAAATCAACAAGAATCCCCTGTTGTGGAGCATCATTTTTGAGCCTAGAAACTTGTCCATCTCAACCAGTATAAATCTTGAATAAATGCTGTATAAGCGGGTTTATTCAGCTTAATACCAAAGTTTTATTCATCTCTAGCCAGCATAACTTTATTTTTGTCAACTAGGTCGTAACCACATTAACTTGCATAAATCTATTTGGCAGATAACTTTAACTTTATTCAACTTTTGAGATAGCTTTAATTCTTCTCAAAAGTGCAAAATGGTTAGCGGTTATTCACTTATTCTATGTTTCCAACCAAACTACAGTTTGCGGCTACTCTGGTTTATTCAAAGTTTCCAACCAAACAGAATTATAGATGTATTCATATAAAAACAAGATAAGTTGAATATAGTGGAATATAGAGAAAAATAAACTTAATCTGAATCTTCATATTCGCAAACCAAACAAAGCCCAGGCTGTGTTTGGAAGCAGAATAAAAGAAACAAATGCTAATAACCCAGCCATTCAGATTATTCAAGCTTTCCTATTACCGGCCATCACTGGACAGGCCTTGTTTGAACCTACCCACATTGATTTTATCAAATCCTACTCGTTGAGCCTTCCCAATATGGACTACATCTAATGTCACTACAAGATTTTCCAAATTCATTCTAATAGTTTTCACCCATGTATATCTATGTTACTGAACCCCTTGAACTTTCAACACGCATGCATACAGGGGCATCCTTGGACCTTCATTAGATATGCTCGCACTATCCAAATTTTTTTGATGGAATCCTATCCCAGTTGATTCTCCATCATATGTCCTTAATTAATGCAACTTTTCTGCCTCTATTACATGCATTTCTCACCCTGTCCACTATACCTGCATTTCCTCATCTCTGTCGTGTTCATCTTGTTTGCTTGGACGCTCTTTAATCCCCCAATTTTATTCATCCTGATTTTTCATGTATCATTGGAAATTTCAGAAGAGTATGCTACAAAATGAAAAGGCCTGGGAAGAAAGTTCTAAAAGCTGGGGCAAAAAAAGCAACATTAACCTTTGGCACATATTTTCCTAAGACATAAAAAAGAGAGATTTTTCAATTAAAGCAAACTAACATCCATCAATATAAACTCAGGTGAAACATGCAATAAGCTCAACTTCATATCAAATATAAGGTTTTATGGAACATTCAGTCATTAATCTTCTTGCAATATCATTAAGAATTGAGTAACCAAATGAATGATAAATCATTTGCAGGATAATTCATTTTGTGGATTAGTTACCACATAATGCCATATCATGAAAGTCCACTGAAGCTTGTTACTTCACATTCAATGATAATAAGACCAGGATCTGTCAGGTAAAATTCATGATTAGGCATGAACCAAGTCAGATAAACTATATGGTTACTGAATGCTTTGTGTTTCAAGAAAAAAACAAAACACTAAAATTGTGTACTTTGAAAAGAATGGAAGTGCTTTTCTTTACCACAGCCACCTTAAGAATGGATTACTCATACTTGATTCCCTTATTTCAAGCTTGTCATCTTTTGCTATCACTGCTTTTACTGACTTCTCTATGTCCGATATTATTTTGCAACCAATGAAGTCCCCTGCATGTTGCCATATTTCCCATCATAGACTACTAACATCTCCCCTTTGCTGCTAGAACGGAAACTAAATGAACAAAAAATAGATATATGGCATACCTTTATATGTCATAACTGTGCTAGATTTTTATAGTTTAAGTATATTTCCCACAAAGTACAGGCTAAAATGTCTCCTTCATTCTGTTTTTCAAGAAAAAGAGGCCAAAGCACATACTCTACATTCCAGTCATTTGGTCTATATATGGAAACTAACAGATATTAATCCATATTCCAAAATACAATATGTGTTCATGGAATCTATGAGATTAGGGTGGAATCCATCCTGACACTGTCTCCTGACTGCATTTCCAGCTTCAGACCTTGAGCATTTACAAACTCCAGCTCACTTGAATCTAGAAGAGTTCAGTCTATTATTTGATTACTCCTTCACCCACAAGAGGTTGATTTATTTGTTCTAACTTTCTTTACATATTGATTTCCTGATATTCTTTGCCTTCAAAACATAGTGAAGAAGAAAAAGTGAAGTCCTCTAGATGAATAGATATGCATTTTGAAGTAATGACAAGAAACACTGAATAAAAAAGCTTACCTTAGATTGTTAAGCTGGCAAGTCAAATCATTAATCTCCAACCCAGACAGCTTTAATGAAGACAAGGTTCCAGGTACTTCTTCCGAGACTACTTTAGACAGTTCATCCACTGAAACTGCCAACCTTCTAAAGGCCTGCACACAGAATCATTAGGATCACTTCAAAAGAATAAATAATATTAAGAAAAATTAACATAAGGCTTGTAAACTAAGATGATCTTCTTACACGCAGGGCTGGAAGAGAAATGACTGCCAATGAGAAAAATGCTCCCATAGCCTGCAAAGTAACCCAACCAAAGAAAATTATCCCAATCAAGAAACCTTCCAGAGTAAAAAATTTCTTTTTCTCGTGATAAATTTTATCATTAATTCAATTTATGCAAGGATGAAGTGATTACAACATTCACCATAGATAACAAATTAATGATTTAGAGATATAGATACTATTCTAAGGCCAAAAGACTTCCAAACCATGTGAGAAAACTTTGAGCCTTGAATTAATGCAAGGTTTACACCCTCTTCTTGTCATTAACATCTTCGTATACAGTTAGAAACATATGCAATGAAATGACCACACTTCTGCTGTTTAAGCACTGTTCCAACCTTCCATCTCTAAAATAGTAAAGAAAATAGCTGCTACTAAATCCTGAACTTCTTGTACGATCTACCGTCAATATAATTCCAAGTCCATTAACAACTTCAGCAATAATCAATGAGACAGTTATGAACAAAACCAACGCTTCCATTTGCCAAACCCCTGCTTCCTATTTGCTAAATTATCACAGCAAGAAAAGCCAGGCTCGAGGTGTTTTAGAAATCATATCTGGAATGTATGATAACAGAAACGTCAGCACTGGCTGTCAGACCATCTAACAACAGTCCGCAATTATCAACAAGGCACGCATTTTTTATTAAAAAAAAAAAAATTCATATTCTTAGCTCCTTTTCTTGCTGGAATCATCGAAAAGAGATCAGATTAGGGAAACAGTGATGGATGGTTACCACGGAGATCACAAAGAGCAGGGAGAGAAGCCCTAGTTCCGGATCGCGTCGAAGCCCTAGATTAGTCGCGAGCGGTGGGGGAGAGGATTGGGAGACGAGGACCGGATTCGAGTGCTGCGACGCGAGAACTTTCAGGTGGCCATCTCGGGCCTCCAAAGAGAACCTGGCGTGGAGCGGAGAGCTCTGGCGAGAGAGCACCATCCGAGGCCTCGCCTGCGGCGGAGCCCGCAGCGTTAGAGGGGAGGAGAGGAGCATGGAGGACGAGACGGGTGCCTGAAATTACCGACGAAGCAGAGGAGCAAGGTCTAAAATAACGGCTAGGGCTGAAATTGGGCCGGGGCGGGTTGGATTTTACGCCTGTCCGAACCTGATCTAAAATTGTTTTTCAAGCTTCGGATCGATCTTAAATCCAAAATTTTTAAAATACTTAGACGGAGCTCAAGCCCAAACCTAGTACAAAATTTGATTGAATCGATCCTTTCTTATCGATGAGGAGAGAGATGGGGCGACGAATAAAGCCATAGAGGGGTTCCAAGGGAGCCGCATGGGATGGGGCAGTGTGATGGGCCATAGGAGTGCTGGGAGAGCCGCAGGAGGGTGGGGCGGTGCGATGGACTGTGGGATGCCAAAGGAGCCGTAGGGGCGTGGGGGTACGACGGGCCATGGGAGAGCTAAAAAAAGCCGTAGGGGTTGGGATGGTGCGAGGATGGGGCGGTGCGATAGACCGTGGGATGCCAGAGGAGCCATAGGGGGGCGCGGGGGTACGACGAGCCACGGGAGAGTTAGAAAAGCTGTAGGGTTTGGGACGGTGCGACAGGCCACGAGGGTGCCTTGGAAGCCGCAAAAGATGCGGCTACATAGGGAAGTGATGGGACGTGGAGTGCCGAGGAGTCGTAGGGGGTGCGAATATGAGAGCTGGCGGAGGGGGTTTCGCACTGGGGGTGAGGGGGACTGGATAGGGCCAAGAGGAAGAGAGGAGGGAGCGGTTCTGCGCTCGCACGCCGGAGGAGGGGGAGTTTGCATGCCCGAGGGAAGGGGTGAAGGAAAATCCTGATTTTTCGGACTAGGTTCGTTCAAATCTGATCAGATCGAGAGATATATTTCAAAATTTTTCTCTCGATCCCAATCAGATCTGGGATGTTTCAGATCTAATTTTATTATTTTAATAATAAAAATAAAATAAAGATAAATTAAATCAAATTTAATTTACCTGATTTGAGTAATCCTATTATCCTGTTGATGATCCTGTTTGCAGCGGAAGGTTCTGGATCTAGCCACGCAAGCGCCTGACCTCTATCGATATCCACTCGGGCTAGATCTGGAGATCCTCTTCTTCTCTATCACACCTCCAAAAATTAGATCTAGATCTGATCTGAAGGATCTTCAAAACTCCTTTTGAAGATCTGCAGTCGTCCTTTTGCAACAGCGCAGCCTTCTTGCTTTTGATCGCCTTTCTTTGATCTGGATCGCACCGACCAAGGTCCAAAACTCCTTTTAGATGTGGAGAGCAAGGGGAGAAGATGGTTTGGCATGGAGAAAAAGGGGAGAGGCAGCCTTGGGGCGTGGGGAACTTTGATCTCAATTCAATTTCATGTATTTGAGTTGGGCATAGGGTCTTATTTATAGACTGACTGTGATCCAACTCCTCTTCTTCCCAACCAATCACAACCCTTTGTGAAATCAGATCTAAATCTGATTGGTGGGAATAGAGTCCCCTGGATTCCTCCTTAGAGGGCGCCTAAGACCAGTCAAAGTTGGATTCTTAGGAAGAACTCTGATTGGAATCCAAAAAGGAGGTGGAGTCCTTGTCCAACAAGGACTCCTAGGCGCCTCCAAACTTGGGCTCACGCCACCCTTGGCGTGCGCCCTTCTCCTTGCCAGGTTCTGGCAGGGGGACAGGCCCCCACCAGCTCTCCAATAGGTGCATGACATGTGGTCAAAAGTCAAAGGGTCAATGGTCAACGTTTGACCAGTCAAAGGTAGACTTTTGACCAAAGTCAAAGAACAAGAAATGGCAGGTGACCAAAAATGGTAGGTAATGTCTTACAAATAAGACAACCTATTTCTGACTTGGACAACCTCCAGTCAGACCATATGAAGGCCTCTGATTGAGCACAAACTCCTTTGGCTCAGACAGGACAACTTATTTATTTATGATAGCAAAAGAAGAACGTTAGGTTCAATCGAGTGCTAGCACGATTTCCTTGAACCTAATTGAATCTCATTCAGATCAATTGAACTAGATCAGTTCAATTCAATGATGATCACCAGATTCAAACCCTTGTTTGTGTGACCCAGTTAGGTTCAGTTCTGTATGGTAATGGGATATGTCATGATCTCTATCATAGACATCATCGAAACTCCTTTCGATGGATCAGAACTCTTCTGATTCGAACAGCTAGAATGATCGATCATCTAAATCATTCTAATTGCTCCCAAAATCCACCAGTGACACCTAGCAGTATATGGTGGCAACCCATCAGAGCTGAATGCGAACCTCTTGGTGCAGCTACCTGTGTGATTCAGTTCTTCTATCTTGAGCCCCGATCAGATTAGGGTTAAGGTGAACTCGTCAAACCCTAGTCTCTGTCATATGATGTAATCATTCGATTCGAGTCCAATGTGAAAATCTAAATAGAAACTCTTTCTATTATTTCACTCTACCATGGCCATGGATTTCTGGACTTGATTCTCATGATCATCATAGGGCTACTCCTCTACCACCGAGGTAGATAGATTCCATCTTGATGCAATCCAGTTCCTACAATGAACATGCTATAGCCAACATACACCTCAGGGTTCCATATGGCTAGGAGACCGAGTAATGGTGTAGTCAAACTATAACACCCTCAAGGTGAACTGCCGATGCATCTCAGGTCAAAGAACCAGACACACTACTGCAGCATCGAGTCAGTCATTGACGAGAAGGTAGACTCCCTAATGACTACTCGAGGTGGTCACGCTCAGTGCCCTCGTTCTCTAACGAGTACCTGTACTCTCGCTCCGGTGTCTCCACACCGTAGACTCAAGACTCATCTACTAAAGAGAAGCGATCGTACACCAACCTTCCGGATCAATCACCATCCTCGTGATGATCCTATGGTCGGGAGCTGTTTATGAGTTAATAATGATTATTCATGTCTTAAATTTTCAACTCTTGAAAATATGAATTATCATTACCATTAACTCAAAGGATGTATCACAGACACTAAATACACATAGGTGTGATAGAAAATAACCCATTTCATTAATTATAGTCAAAATTATAATTTTGCCCCTAGAAGTGTATTACAAGTGTCAGCCAATTCTGGCTTCTAGGGCACATATATCTAACGGGTGTAGGGCTGGAGGAAGAGGGGGGAGGAGTTTTGCGCCGCCGTCGGGGGGGCAGTTCACACGGTGGGGTTCTGTGCTGGCATTGGGGAGGAAGAGGGGTTTTGCAGGGGGTTCGCACTAGGGCGGGGGGGCGTAGGGCGAGAGGGAGGGGGTTCTGCAGGGGAGGGGGCAGGTTGGGGGGTTTTTGCACCGGGGGGCGCATTGGAGGGTATGGGGATCGGTGTGGATTTTAATCGGGCTGTGTGGTGGGCTTCAATCGGGCCCAAGCTCGGGCTGGGCCTAGGCTGGGCTAAAGATAGGCCCGAGCCTGATTCGAAAATAAAACGGGCTTTATATTTTACCCCGAGCCTGGTCTAAATAGTTTTGGGATAAGCCCGAAGTCGACCCAGCTCGATGGGCCTCGAGCCGGCCTGAGCCCACTTTCAATCTTAATAACGGCCCATGATTTCTGCCGTTTTAAGTTATAGTTTTCTACACAGTGGGCATTGTAGCCCATGGGCACCATCCACGATGATGATCGGCTCTCGCATAAAGTCGGAGCAAAAAAAAAATTTGTGGGTTACCGTAGTCCAGCCCCATGTGAGAACCAATCACCATGGGTGATGTTCGTGGAGCTACATTGCCCGTGGTGTAGAAAGTATCCCGCCCCCCCATATTTTATATGGAACTAGTAGGTGAGCTACACTCTGTAGTGGGAGTTTTTATATCAACCATAAAAAAAAAAATTTAAGAACTATTTAGTAAATAGATCCGGCATAAATTATTATATTCTAAATAAGCTTATGGGGTGTTGCAGTAGGGCTTCAGATCCTTAGAGAATATTCGTATTGGAGAGCGGATCTAGGGTTGTGTCGACTTGGACCATGCAAGAAAAAATCCAAAAACTGGTGGGGTACCATCCGATTTAGGACTTTTCGATAGTTAAGTCAGCTAAAGTCTTGTCAATAGATAGTGAAAATGAAAGACTGAAAGACAATATGAGAGGATTTGAGTGGAGAGAGAGTTCGATCTTCCTTCAATGAAAAAGTCGAGAGCAGATTTCAGCAGAGTCTGGACTTTGTGAATCTTTTGCTTGAGCTTACCTTCGAAAGGGTACCCTACCTTTCTATTTATAGAGAGGTTTGCTTAGGTCTTAAGGAGAGTTTGTTAAGCCATTAGTTAGTTAAAACAGAATGGCCAGCTGGATTGCAGTTGTTGGTCGCTTGCCTTAGTGGCGATTAGCTATAATGTGGCTAGAGGAGAGCCATGACTTGATTGTAAGCGATGGGGGCTTAATCAATTTTTTGGTCATGTCGAGGTCAGTGTTTTATTGATCTCACAATGCGGCAAGGTTGGTGTTTCACCGATCTTGATATGATACAATTCAAATGGGCTTCACCAGAGGACGAGATCGATATTTTACCGATCTTAAGTTGAAGAGTTTGGACACAAACTGATCTCGAGGCCACGGAAGCAGATACTGTTGTTGGGGTCAATGTAAAAGCGATCTTCTATGGAAAGAAGATTGTAACCCGCTTTCAGAATGGTAGAGTATTAGTCTAGTTCTGCATGGTAATTCTGATGTTGGTTTAGTACTAGTCTCGATTCATAATAAGTCAGAACTGTTAGGAAATATGTCCTAATGTCAATCATCAGTGGTTGAGCTATATTATAATTATAATTAATTTATTAATTAATAAAATATATTTTTGATATTTTTTATCATAAGTTTTTATTTTCTAACAAACTCTATTATTGTGATGAAGTCCTTAGGACTATTTAGGTTCGATAAAGAGAAGATTTATCGATTAGTCCTTAAAATTGTTCATGATCAAATGATAGGCTGTTAATAAGGATGATAGTATCTATCGAGCATAAATTGTTATATGCCATATAGGTTAGTTGTCCTCTTAATCAAGAAGTATGGAGATATTGGTATGACATATAGGTAAGATATAAAGGTACATATGTTAGATATATGTGTCCTAGAAGTCAGAATTGGCTGACACTTGTAATACACTTCTAGGGGCAAAATTATAATTTTGATTAATATCAATAAAATGGGTTATTTTTTATTACATATGTGTATTTAGTGTTTGTGATACATCCTTTGAGTTAATGGTAATGATAATTCATATTTTCAAAAGTTGAAAATTTAAGACATGAATAATCATTGTTAACTCATAAAATGCTTCCGACCATAGGATCATCACGAGGATGGTGATTGATCCGGAAGGTTGGTGTACAATCGCTTCTCTTTAGTAGATGAGTCTTGAGTCTATGGTGTGGAGACATCGAAGTGAGAGTACAGATACTCGTTAGAGAATGAGGGCACTGAGCATGACCACCTCGAGTAGTCATTAGGGAGTCTACCTTCTCGTCAATGACTGACTCGATGCTGCAGTAGTGTGTCTGGTTCTTTGACCTGAGATGCATCGGCAGTTCACCTTGAGGGTGTTATAGTTTGACTACACCATTACTCGGTCTCCTAGCCATATGGAACCCTGAGGTGTATGTTGGCTATAGCATGTTCATTGTAGGAACTGGATTGCATCAAGATGGAATCTATCTACCTCGGTGGTAGAGGAGCAGCCCTATGATGATCATGAGAATCAAGTCCAGAAGCCCATGGCCATGGCAGAGTGAAATAATAGAAAGAGTTTCTATTTAGATTTTCACATTGGACTCGAATCGAATGATTACATCATATGACAGAGACTAGGGTTTGACGAGTTCACCTTAACCCTAATCTGATCGGGGCTCAAGATAGAAGAACTTAATCACACAGGTAGCTGCACCAAGAGGTTCGCATTCAGCTCTGATGGGTTGCCACCATATACTGCTAGGTGTCACTGGTGGATTTTGGGAGCAATTAGAATGATTTAGATGATCGATCATTCTAGCTGTTCGAATCAGAAGAGTTCTGATCCATCGAAAGGAGTTTCGATGATGTCGATGATAGAGATCATGACATATCCCATTACCATACAGAACTGAACCTAACTGGGTCACACAAACAAGGGTTTGAATCTGGTGATCATCAATTGAACTGATCTAGTTCAATTGATCTGAATGAGATTCAATTAGGTTCAAGGAAATCGTGCTAGCACTCGATTGAACCTAACGTTCTTCTTTTACTATCATAAATAAGTTGTCCTGACTGAGCCAAAGGAGTTTGTGCTCAATCAGAGGCCTTCATATGGTCTGACTGGAGGTTGTCCAAGTCAGAAAAGGTTGTCTTATTTTGTAAGACATTACCTGCCATTTTTGGTCACCTGCCATTTCTTGTTCTTTGACTTTGGTCAAAAGTCTACCTTTGACTGGTCAAACGTTGACCATTGACACTTTGACTTTTGACCACATGTCATGCACCTATTGGAGAGCTGGTGGGGGCCTGTCCCCCTGCCAGAACCTGGCAAGGAGAAGGGGGCGCACACCCTTGGCGTGTGCCCAAGTTGGAGGCGCCTAGGAGTCCTTGTTGGACAAGGACTCCATCTCCTTTTTGGATTCCAATTAGAGTTCTTCTAAGAACCAACTTTGACTGGTCTTAGGCACCCTCTAAGGAGGAATCCAGGGGACTCTATTCCCACCAATCAGATTTAGATCTGATTTCACAAAGGGTTGTGATTGGTTGGGAAGAAGAGGAGTTGGATCACAGCTTAGTCTATAAATAAGACCCTGCGCCCAACTCAGATTAAATGAGAATGAAATTCCCATGCCCCAAGGCTGCCTCTCCCCTCCTTCCTCCATGCCAAACCACTCTTCTCCCTCTCCTCTCCACGTCCAAAAGGAGTTTTGGACCTTGGTTGGTGCGATTCCAGATCAAAGAAAGGCGACTGAAAGCTAGAAGGCTGCGCTGCTGCAAAGGACGACTGCTGATCTTCAAAAGGAGTTTTGAAGATCCTCCAGATCAGATCCAGATCTAATTTTTGGAGATGTGATAGAGAAGAAGAGGATCTCCAGATCCAAGCCCTGAGTGGATACCGGTAGAGGCCAGGCACTTGCGTGGCTAGATCCAGAACCTTCCGCTGCAATACAGGATCATCAACGGGTAATAGGATTACCCAATCAAGGTAAATTAAATTTGATTTAATTTATCTAATTTTATTTTATTTATTAAAATAATAAGAATTAGATCTAAAATATCTCAAGATCTGATTAGATCAAGAGAAAAATTTTTGAAATATATCTCTTGATCTGATCAGATCTGAACGAACCTGGTCCGGAAAAATCAGGATTTTCCTTCAACTGGTATCAGAGCCAAGGTTCTAAAAGTGTTTAGATCTAATTTTAAATTTATTTTAATTAAAAATAAGTGATTTTAGATGTCACATGAGATGTGATCAGATCTGAAATCAGAAAAAATTAAAATTAAATGATTTGGATCTAAGATTAGAAAATATGCATGACTAGTTCTAAAATAGAATAGTTCTATAGAATAGTCTTGCATGTTTTGATTTAATTTGATTAAATCATATTTTAGATCTATTTATTTACTATTTTTTGATATTATAATTATTATAATAACATCTAAAAAATAGCAAATAAAAATTATTTAATTTTAAATATCATATGAGATATGATTGATGCATGTCTAGACTAGTTGTAGAATAGTTCTACATAATTGTCTAGATTAGAATTTATTTTGATTAGATCAATTTAAATCTAATTTTTTAGATTATTATGAGATAATTTAGATCTGAAAATATGCATGATTCGATACATGAGATGTATGCAAAATATGCCATGATTAGATCTAATTTGTATATGAGATATATGATATAGATCTAAAACTATTTTGTAGTATTGCATGTTCCTGATTAAGGCGTTCCTCTTGGCCGTCCGGTCATAAGAATGAAGAAGGGTTTAAAGGCCCTCTCTTCCCATTCGATGGGGTGTTCTTATGATGTGTAGGGGTGCTGCGTGTTCGTCCTTAATCAGAAACCCAAAACTTACTTTCTGCAAAACCCTAGATCCTGAAACCCTAGGATTTATTGTGCATATTTTGTTTATGAACCCTACTTAATTAAAGAATTAAGATTATGGAATATTAATTAGGTCTAAAATTGAGAATTTTAGATCTAAGACATATTCATAATACTGGGTTCGGGCTTGGGTAGCTCAATTAGGTCTAAGCGGTTGATCAAACCGAATCAAGAGTTGGTTAGATGGGATCAACAATGCTTAAATTGACCAGCCTAATAGGATTAAGTCTGGGTCAAGATCGAGTCACGATCAAGCAAGACCTAATTAGGCTCAGAGGTTAGAGTCTGGATTGTAGGCTAACCCAATTGGTTCTGGACTCAACAATTTGGTGTCTAAGGTAAGTTTGGCACATACGACCGACTGGTTTTTAATTGGAAGCTACTCGACCTGAATGCATTCTTGTACGAGTTAATGGCATATTCCTTCCACCGGTCTCACTTACCTGGCCATATCTGTTGACACAGTTCTGATCTGAGGTGGTCAATAATCCGAGCTAACCCATGCCACTAGGTTAGTCATAATTGTTATGACTATGATAGTCTAGTTTAATGAGACCTGAATCAATTCTCCCTAAGAAAAGATTAAGTCTGAGGTCTTCCACCATTGTAGATGTGCGGGCCCTTCCCGGGGTTGATTGTTCTCGGACTGGATACAGTGGCTCAGTTGCACCGGAAAAGATGCAACCATGTCTATTAGGCATTGGATGCTATGGGCTGGAGGATGAGTTGGGCTCAATATTTTGGATACGGTGAGAGACTCAATTAGGAATCCAGTCTATGCAAATGGTGGGTCTGACTTAACTAAGGAGTGGATCAATATTTCCGGATACGGTGAGATTCATGAATTAGAGACCAAGTTTGGGTGCACCATGATTAGAGAATCATTGAACAAGAGTTGTTCACTCATTGGCTAACCCATCACCAATAACTGTTAGGTGAGGTGATGAGTCAGTTGGTGAGACCGCACCACCCACTAGAAATCATTAATCATGGAGATTTTTCGCATCTCTACAGAGGGAGTGTAGGGATCCGAGAAAATAGTGGGAGCTAATTTGTTTAAAAATAAAATTCCTAAATAAATTGGTCAAGTCATAATTACAGTATCTAACTAGAATCTTTGACTCTCTACAGGAAAAATGTCTGCGTCCAACCCATTGGCACGTATCCTGGACACACATAGACTGACTGGACCCAATTATAAAGATTGGCTCAGGAACTACAAAATTATTTTGGGTTTCGAGAAGTTAACCCATGTTATTGGACCAGGACCCTCCCACCTTACCAGCCCGTCCATCCACTGAACAGAGAGCGTCTCTGGAAAAATGGATAGACGAAGATAATAAGGCCAGATATTACATGTTGGGCTCGATGTCTGATGAGCTCCAGCGCCAACATGAAGATATCGGGACTGCTCGCCAAATGTTGGCTCACCTGCAGGAGATGTTTGGTGAACAGAGTCGCGCAGCCAAATATCAAGTCACGAAATGACTTTTTAAGGCTAAGATGCGTGATGGGCAGTCAGTCCAAGATCACTGTCTGACAATGATCAAGGACATGGAAGAGCTTGAGAAGCTCGGTGTGAAGTTAGACTTGGACCTGCAGAATGATATTATTCTGCAATCCTTGACTGATGCATATGGGCAATTCATCATGAATTACCACATGCATAAACTTCAAAATTCCTTGGCCGAATTAATGAATATGCTGGTTACCGCTGAGCTTTCTATGAAAGGTTCTAAAGGCT
>QRFJ01006369.1:0-120254 GCA_006176705.1 Cocos nucifera | reverse complement strand
AGATGGAATCTATCACCTCGGTAGCGAAGCAGTCCTATGTGATCATGAGATCAGTCTAGAAATCCATGGCCATGAAGAGTGAAATAATAGAAAGAGTTTCTATTTAGATTTTCACATTGGACTCGAATCGAATGATTACATCATATGACAGAGACTAGGGTTTGACGAGTTCACCTTAACCTAATCTGATCGGGGCTCAAGATAGAAGAACTAATCACACAGGTAGCTGCACCAAGAGGTTCATTCAGCTCTGATGGGTTGCCACCATATACTGCTAGGTGTCACTGGTGGATTTTGGGAGCAATTAGAATGATTTAGATGATCGATCATTCTAGCTGTTCGAATCAGAAGAGTTCTGATCCATCGAAAGGAGTTTCGATGATGTCGATGATAGAGATCATGACATATCCCATTACCATACAGAACTGAACCTAACTGGGTCACACAAACAAGGGTTTGAATCTGGTGATCATCAATTGAACTATCTAGTTCAATTGATCTGAATGAGATTCAATTAGGTTCAAGGAAATCGTGCTAGCACTCGATTGAACCTAACGTTCTTCTTTTGCTATCATAAATAAGTTGTCCTGACTGAGCCAAAGGAGTTTGTGCTCAATCAGAGGCCTTCATATGGTCTGAATGGAGGTTGTCCAAGTCAAAAAGGTTGTCTTATTTTGTAAGACATTACCTGCCATTTTTGGTCACCTGCCATTTCTTGTTCTTTGACTTTGGTCAAAAGTCTACCTTTGACTGGTCAAACATTGACCATTGATACTTTGACTTTTGACCACATGTCATGCACCTATTGGAGAGCTGGTGGGGGCTTGTCCCCCTACCAGAACCTGGCAAGGAGAAGGGCGCACGCCAAGGTGGCGTGAGCCCAAGTTGGAGGCGCCTAGGAGTCCTTGTTGGACAAGGACTCCACCTCCTTTTGGATTCCAATCAGAGTTCTACTAAGAACCAGTTTGACTGGTCTTAGGCACCCTCTAAGGAGGAATCCAGGGGTCTCTATTCCCACCAATCAGATTTAGATCTGATTTCACAAAGGTTGTGATTGGTTGGGAGGAAGAGGAGTTGGATCACGCTTAGTCTATAAAAAGGACCCTGCGCCCAACTCAGTTAAAATTCAATTGAGAATTGAAAACCCCATGCCCCAAGGCTGCCTCTCCCCTCCTCCTCCATGCCAAAGCTTCTTCTCCTTCTCCTCTCCATGTCCAAAAGAGTTTTGGACCTTGGTTGGTGCGATCCAGATCAAAGAAAGGCGATCAAAAGTAAGAAGGCTGCACTGCTGCAAAGGACGACTGCTGATCTTCAAAAGAGTTTTGAAGATCCTCCAGATCAGATCCAGATCTGATTTTTGGAGGTGTGATAGAGAAGAAGAGGATCTCCAGATCCAGCCCGAGTGGATACCGGTAGAGGCCAGGCGCTTGCGTGGCTAGATCCAGAACCTTCCGCTGCAAACAGGATCATCAACAGGGTAATAGGATTACCCAAATAGGTAAATTAAATTTGATTTAATTTATCCTTATTTTATTTTGTTTATTAAAATAATAAGAATCAGATCTAAAACACATCAAGATCTGATTGGGATCAAGAGAAAAATTTTTGAAGTATATCTCTTGATCTGATCAGATCTGAATGAACCTGGTCCGGAAAATCAGGATTTTCCTTCACCCTGCTCATCTCCCAATTTTCCACAAGTCACCCCCTTCACTTCTCTCACTTAAGCTTTTTTTTCTTCTCTCCCACCGAACCTCTACTCAGCAAAATCCCTCCATTTCCTTCTTCCAAACTGGATGGAACCTCTTTCAAAATGTTCTCTTGGCTGTCCTCTATCCTTTCCCTCTCTTATTCTGATCATTTTTCTTCTATTTCTAAAACTACTACAAGCCCTAATCTTCAATCGAACCCTCGCTCTACTCGGCAAAATCCACATTCTTAAACAAATAGCTTGCTTACTTCGACCTTCTTCTCTCCTTTCATCAACGTCTTGCCATGCTTTCACCTGCTTGACAAATGGTACCTTGGATGAAGCTTCTCCAGCATCGAAAGTCCACCTGTAGGCTTGAAGAAGAGTAAAGGAAGAAGAAGAAAATAGCAACATCTGCTCCAAATCCCACACCTGTTCCAACACTCTCTGCTTCTTCGGTAACTCCCAGCAAAAAATCCCTCTTCGGTAGGAAGATTGCTTTGAGTAGAAATATTGATTTTTGATTTCTAGAGAAAGATGGATTTTTTTTGGTGAAAAGATAAAATCTTTTGGGTTGGGATTTTCTCTGCACTTTAAAAGAAACTATTTTTATTGATTTAGTTTGGGAGTTTTATCAGAATTTTCTATTTTTTGATGGAAGGATAAGATCCTTAGTTAAAGAAGTAGTAGTGGAGTTTGATGCTCAGCAGCTAGGCTTTCTCATCCATCTACCTTATGAAGGATCTATTTCTGATAGACTGTTGAACAAAAAAGAAGGGCTGAGATTTGTTTTACAAAAAGACGATGTTAGTGGGATTGAAAAATTGGATGCTAGTAGAGATCTTAGTGTAGAAATGAGGATGCTTCATCATATTGTCTACACTATTTTCTTTCTTAGAGCTAGTAGATTTGATTTTGTGTCTGGTAGGGATTTGTGCATTATGTATTATATTAACTATGAAATTCCTCTGAACTTGCCAGCCCTAATGATTGATGCCATGCAAGAGGCAGTGACTAGATTGAAAGCTCCTTTACCTTACGACATGGCACTTACTAAGATTTTTAGAAGCTTTCATGTAGTTTTTGAGGTAGAGGTTGCTGTCCATTTAGCCCATACTGACACCTACAATGCAAATTTCCTACGTCGTATAGGTTATATCTAAGTTGGTGATCAATGGATCAGACGTGGTAGAGTAGCTGAGAAGGTGGAGGATAGAGCAGAGGAGGAGAAGCTGTTTTCACCTTCTCATGATCATAGAGCATCTTCTGATATTCAGTTTGTGTCTGATCATGAGACTGGTCCCTCAGAGTCTATGAGGAGGGATGCACCTGTACCACCATCTATGAGTAGAGATATAGCTATCAGATTTTTAGATGATCAGCTCAAGATGATTGTTGACCTTTTTTCATAATCGATTGCTAACCTTGTATCTTAGCAGATTACTGATCTTCTATCTCGATAGGTTGTCGATCTTTTGACCCAACAGCTTGCCAGTAGGGGCACCACCGGATCTACTTAGGAAGAGAGATCTCAGACTGACCCATTACCTGATCAGTCGTTGGTCTCTCATATATCTACACTTTTTTTAGATGCTCATAGCTCAGTCTACTTGCCTTGAGGAGCTTGAGGGATTAGTGTTGAGATTGATTGGCAGGGTTTTGGACCTGCAGAGGTAGGTTTTAGCTTTGGCCAATCTTCAGTCACAATAGGACATCATTGAGATTTTAGATCTATCTACAGAGGCTGCCAGACTTCACGGTGGTTTGGAGAGCGGGTTTGATTTTCTGAAGGAAGAGTGTAGAGATTCCAGTGAGACTATTTCTACTTAGATTGGTTCTCTTATGTAGTCCATGTCAAAAGCCCTAGGACACCTGGACACCATTAGAATTGCCCTCCTAGCTCAGCCTATCTCTTCTTAGGCTCTCAAACCCTCTCGTCCAGCTGCTCGTGCACATACTTCTACTCATGGCCGAGGCAGATAGGGTCGAGGATGTGTCAATGGCCTTAATCTAGATACTCATCGTATCTTTGATTCTAATGCATCCAGCCATGATATTTATTAGATCTAGTATAGTCAGACTTATGTATTTAGGATCTAGCTTGGCCTTTGTACATTTTAATTATTTGGTTGTCATGGATGTTGTATTTTTTATTTATCCATATTTTGTGTATATTGAAGGCCTATAACTTATATTTGAATGAATATTATACCTTGACTTTGGTTTGGATGATATGGTTAATATGACTCTTGTTATCTTTTGGATATATATATATGATGCATATAAATGCAATGGATCATGTACCTTACACAATTCAAATAATTTTGTATGTCTATGACTTATAATTTTTGTTTACAAAAGCTGTCTATACTTATAATGGAATGTTAATTCAATAGCAGAATATAGAAAATTTATTGAGGGAGAGTTTTTTTTATGCTTGATGATGTCAAAAAGGAGGAGAGGTATCATTGAAAAATATTAACATATTGTGCATGAAAATAGTATAAGCAAATTAAAAGTGAAGCAAATTGTTAAAGTTTCAAGTTTATTATTATAGTTTCAAGTTTATTGTTATAGTTTCATAGTCAAATTGCTGAAATTCAATACTTCATATGAAAATAATAAACAAATTATTAGGGCAACCCGTTACCGTGATTTTTAAAACCATTGTTATGATTCTGTTGAGAGCATGTTTTCTTTTCTACATCCTATATGTCAAAAACTACTAAATTTTCATGAAAAATGCAATATGTACAAAATAACAACCTAAATTAGGTGCATTTGAACTCATCATGTGCATATATCTATTTTTGAGCTTCTTAACTTTAAATGACATATCTCTATTTAATATCAAATTGACTTTATTTTTGCTTATACTCAATTATTTTGTCATCATCAAAAAGAAAAGATTGTTGCCCCTAGAAATGATTTTGATGAGTACAAAACAATTGAGAGGGATACTAATGATTTTCATTCTTGGAGATGTCTTTTGAATGTCTTTTTAGGAGTTTCAAGAAATTCTTATTGTAAAATTTAGTTGAAAATAGTTAAATTTAAAATTTATTTAAGTTGGGAGTAAAACTAAAGTTTTTCGAAAGCTTCAAAAATTTTTAGGATGATGTTGATTCATTTGGAGATAGTCTCAAATTATTTGGGAGCTTAAAAGTGAAGATATGATGTTTTGGATAAAAGAGGGCGACCCCTAGGTCGATTTTTTTTCTTTGGCAAATGGCACGCAGGACTAGCACACTTTTTTTGATTTGACATGCAAAAGGGCCAACCTATGGGACGCCTCTTGTAGGTTCTACACACAAGATATAGAACACAAACTTTATCACATATTGAAAATGGGGTGACCCATGGGGTGCCCCCTAAAGAAACTGCACAGATATACAGAATGCTATTTTTCTTGCCTGTTACAAAATGGGCGATCGAAGAGGCATCCTCTACAATAGAAATTTCTATAACAACTATTTTTCTTCTCTGTTCAGTGCATTTAATATTTTCCACAACTACCTATGGCTACTATTCATCTTTCAGCAATAAATGAGGGTTTAAAAGAATTCAAAAAGAAAGAAAATCATCAAGAAAATTAAGTGAATATTCAGCTCAAAGAAAACTCAGTCTTAGATAAGAGAAGCATTGATTTCAAACTCAACCACTTCTCCAACGTGCATTCAAGTCTTCAATCTCTTTGAGAGGATTCTTAAAAGCTTCATCTAGTTTGTGTAAAGATTTTTTAAAGCTTTATTGTGCTCATTAAGGAGCTAAGTGTGCTAAACTTGTACATCCTCTTTCACTCTATTTTACTATTTTGGGGCTCAAGCTTTTGAGAATTTTTAAAGCTTGGGAAGGTTGATCCGAACCTTGAATCAGATTGTATTGGATTGGCTTGTACTCAAAAAATAAGTTTCTTAGCTAGGAATAGCTAGGGTCAGAGCATCCGATATTATATTCATTTGAATATATTGGTGGATTAAAATTTCCAAGTAGAAGCTTAGGGAGTGGATGTAGGTGCAAGGTTGGCACTGAACTACTATAAACCATCTTGCTTGTGTTGTTCTCTCTTCTTCCTCTTTACTTGCTCTATTATGCTTAATTTCTTCTCATTAAATTAGGCTCTTACATCTTACTTATCTAACTCACCTCACTTCACTTAAAACTTCAAAAACATATATTGCAATTCTGTTTTTAAGTTTAAATTTTGAAAAGAAACCCACTTCATCCTCCCTTTTGGGTTGCATAGCTAGGCAACAATAAGCCTTGGTTCGAGCCCTATAGATTTTAGCGCCCTCATATGCCTCGTTACATAACTCTTCTAATTCATTTAATTGTAGTCTCCTATTTGATCATGCATTTTTCATATCAAAATTAAATTTTCTTATTGCCCAATATGCACGATATTCTAATTCTACCGATAGATAATAAGGTTTTTCAAAAACAAGCTGGTAAGGAGACATTCCTATAGAAATTTTGTAAGTAGTACGGTAGGCCCATAATGCATCATCTAATCTCTCAGTCCAATATTTATGATTGGACCTAACCATTTTCTCTAATATCTTCTTTATTTTGCTATTAGAAACTTCAACTTGTCCACCGATCTGGGGGTGATATGGGGTAGCTATTCTATGTGTGATCCCATATTTCTTCATCAAGGCTTCAAAATGTCTATTTGTAAAATGCGTTACCCCATCACTAATTATGGCCCTAGGGCAACCGAACCGACTTATAATATTCTTTTGAATAAACTTTATTACCTCCTTATGATTATTGGTTCGTGTTGCTATGGCTTCTATCCACTTAGAAACATAATCTACTACCACCAAAATATATTCATAACCATAAGAAGAAGGAAATGGGCCCATAAAGTCAATTCTCCAAACATCAAAGATTTCAACTACTAAAATTGGGAACAAGGGCATCATATCTCTCCTTGAAATATTTTTTATTTGTTGACATCTTAAACAATTATGGTAGAAATCATGGGCATCCTTAAAAAATGTTAGCCAATAAAATCCAATTTGGAGTACTTTTGCTGTCATTTTCTTTCCACTAAAATGTGCCCCATAAGTTGAAGAGTGGCAAAATGTTAGGATACTTTGAAATTCACTATCGGGGACACATCATCGGATGATTTGGTCTGGGCAAATTTTAAACAACTCAGGTTCTTTCCAAAAATAATGTTTTACTTGGAAAAAGAATTTATTTTTCTTTTATTAAGTCTAGTGTGATGGGACTTGTCCTATCACCAAGTAATTAACTATATGTGCAAACCAGGAAAGATTATTAGAAGATACTGAAAACAATTGTTCATCAGGGAACCTTTCTTCAATGCTTTCACTATTGTGTTCTACCAAGATCCTTGAGATATGATCTACTACCACATTTTGGAAACCCTTTTTATCTAAGATTTTGAGGTTAAATTCTTGTAATAAAAGAACCCATCTAATCAGCCTAGGCTTTGTATCCTTCTTTGATAGTAGATATTTTAACGTAGCATGGTCAGAGTAGACTAAGACCTTAGAGCCTAGAAGGTATGACCTAAATTTTTCTAGGGCAAACACAACTACTAGCAATTCTTTCTCGGTGGTGCTATAGTTCAGTTGAGCATCAGAGAGTTTTGCTAGCATAGTAAATTACATGAGATTCCTTATTTAATTTTTGCCCTAATACTGCCCCTACCACATAATCAGAAGCATCACACATAATTTCAAATGGTAGGGTCCAATCTGGTAGTTTGATAATTGGTGTAGTAGTTAATGATGTTTTAAGTTTATTATAGGCGGCTAAACAATCTTCATTAAAATCAAAGAAATTATCTTTAGCCAAAAGATTACATAAAGGTCGTGAAATTTTGCTAAAGTCCTTAATAAAGCACCTATAAAATCCTACATGTCCTAAGAAAGATCATACTTGTTTAACCAATGTTGGGGGTGCTAGTTTTAATATTATCTCAACTTTAGCTTTGTCCACTTCAATCCTCCGCTTGGATACAATGTGTCCAAGTATGATTTTCACGTGAACCATAAAATGGCTCTTTTCCCAACTTATTACTAGATTCATCTTCATACATCTTTTAAGTACTTTAGTTAAATTTTGGAGACAAACATCAAAATTAGAGCCAAAAATAGAAAAGTCATCCATAAAAAATTTTTAAGAATTTATCGACCATGTCAGAAAAAATCACCATAATGCACCATTGAAAAGTGGTTGGTGCATTGCATAGTCCAAAAAGCATTCTATGGAAGGCAAAAGTACCAAAGAGGCAGACAAAGATGGTTTTCTCTTGATCCTCTGAAAATACAAGTACTTTATTGTATCCCAAATATCCATCCAGGAAGTAGAAGTAACTCTGACCTGCTAATCATTCTAGAATTTGATCAATAAAAGATAATAAAAAGTGATCTTTTTTAGTCACAGCATTGAGCTGCCTATAGTCCACACATACTCGCCGGCCCATTGCTGTGCGAGTAGGTAATAATTCATCTATTTTATTTTCTACCATAGTGATACCCGATTTTTTAGGCATCATCTAGGTCGGGCTAACCCATTTACTATTAGAAATTAGGTAGATAATGCCTGCTTCTAACCATCTTGCTTTACTACCTCCCTCATGTTTGGATTTAATCGATGTTGCATGTCTCCATGAGGTTTGGCCTCTACCTCACAATGTATATGATGAATGCACACAAAAGGATCAATGCCTTTTAGATCAGCAATTGTCCACCCTATGGCCTCTTTATGCTCTTTATGCACTCCTATAAGTTGGTCTTCCTGATCAATGGTTAAGTCGAAGGATATGATTACCGAAAGGATCTCCTCAGGTTCAAGAAATAAATACTTTAATATGTCAGGAAGAGGCTTTAACTCTAGGATAGATGGTGCTTCTAGGGATGGTACTAGAGGGCTCAACTGAGTTGGTAATTGTTCATACTTTATAGTCTAGGAATAGGTGGTGCTAAAATTGGGTGGCTCTAAAAGTGCATTAACTTCTCTAGTGTACCCATCAATATCGAAATCGTCCACTCCAAAGTATGCTAAGCATGCCTATAAAGGGTCTAAGTCAATCAGGGTATGGGTTTTATCTTCTATAACTTCCTCTAGTAACTTGATTTCACTATGGTCGAAAGTGGGTGGTCCCTGTGCGGCGTTAAAAATATTCAACCTCAGCTTTTTATTTTTGAAAGACACATCCATAACCCCGATCCTATAGTTTATGCAAGCATTGGCAGTTACGAGGAAGGGTCTACCTAGGATGATAGGTACTTGGCTGGGGTTGCTACCAGATTCCATGTCTAGCACCAAAAGGTCTATAGGAAAGTAAATTTCATCTACCTTGACTACTACATCTTCCAACATTCCACGGGATTCCTTAATTGATCTATCGGCTAATTATAGAGTTACTATTGTGGGTTTCAATTCTCCAAATCCAAAAAGCTCATAGACAGAACATGGGAGAAGATTAACACTCGCACCCAAATTCAATAATGCTTTTTTAATGGTTAGGTCTCCTATGACACAAGATATAATTGGGGTACCAGGATCCTTAAGTTTGGGTGGGGTTATTTGTTGAAAGATAGAGCTAGCTTGTTCGGTTATGTGAACTTTCTTAGGCGTATGTGCTTTAGTTCTTCATTTTTGAGTGCACAAATCTTTGAGAAATTTGGCATATGTTGGAACTTGTTTAATAGTATCAAAAAGGGATAAATTAATTTGGACTTGTTTAAATAATTCAACCATTTTATTAATTTTTATACCCTTCTTGTCTAAAGGCAAAGGGGATTCTAAAGCACTAAGGAATGGGGCTTTAGGTGCAGGTGCTGGGTCAGTAGGTTCTTCCCTCTCCATGGTTTTATTTTTCTTTGCTTCGGCTGGTTTTGATGGTTCTGGTTCTTGAGTTATTTCAGGCTGATTTATGATTTTCCTGCTTCTAAGGGTCATAACAGACTTGGCATGTTTGGAAAAAATTATTAGTAGAGCTTTTAGCCATGTACTATCCTTTTGGGTTATTAATGGGCTGACTTGGAAGTTTTCCTTCCTTTCATCTATTAAAAGTAGTGGCTAATTATCCTAATTGGGTTTCTAACTTGGCTATTGATTGAGTATGGGAGTGAGTGTTCATCTTGAGCTCTTTTAGTTCTTACAATATTCTTTCTTCAAAGAAAGTATTTGAAGAAGACTATGAATTTTGTGCAACTTCTGGGTATGGTGTCAGTTTATAGGTTCCTTCAGTATAATTAGATCTAGGTACTGGTGGCCTAGCAGTAGATTATTGGGTCCAAGAAAAATTAGGATGGTTTCTCCAATCAGGATGTAAGTGTTGGAGTAAGAGTTGCATCCTGGCATAAAATTATTCTGAGTTTGTGCTTGATTTACTTGTTCGTGTATAAACTTAGGAAATTGGGCTATAGTAGGACAATCATAAATAGTATGTGTGAAACTTAAACATATTGAACACACATCTATCATGGGTGTGGGTGGAGTATTTATGGGCATTGCTTGCAGTAGTCGGTCTATCTTTTGAGATAATTCATTTACTTGGCTATAGATGTCTATCGAGCTACCTATTTCATAAATTCCACCCCATTTAGGACCAGATATGGGAGGCTCTCCTAGTAGCAGACATATGGTGTAAGGAATTTTTGCTTAGGATTTCAAATAATTGCTAGGCTTCTTGATCATTTTTTAGCATAAAGGTTCCACCATAGGATGCATCAACCATCTACCAGTGCTTCTCTATCAAGCCATCATAGAAGCACTAGACGAGTTGCCACTTGGGTACAGCATGGTGGGGGCATTTTCTAATCAATTATTTTAATCTCTCCCAAGTCTCATGAAACATCCCTCCTTCTAATTAGAGAAAACTAGTTATGGTCTTTCTTATTTGATTAGTTTTTTCTATTGGGAAGTACTTCTTGAGGAATTTCTTTTGAAGTTGGTCTCAGGTTGAAATAGTTATAGTATCTAAGGAGTTTAGCCAATATTTGGCTTTATCCTTCAATAAAAAAAAAATAATTTTAGCCTAAGGGTTATTGGGAAATGTGTTCTAAAGCCAATCATTTAAGTAGTAGATGATTGGAATTAGTATATGAATTATCTAATAATAATAGTAATTTGGTTGTTTCATCATAAAAGTTCTATCTTTCTTAAATGAACTCCAAAATTATGATGAAGTCCTTAGAACCACAATCAATCGATAAAGAAGGATTTATCGGATGGTTCTTAAATTATTCACGATCAAATGATAAGTTATTAACAAGGATGATAACTTATTAAGTATAGATCACTGTATGCCATATACGTTAGTTGTCCTCATAATCAAATGGTTTGGAGACACTGGTATGGCATCCAAATGAGATGTAGGAGTACATCTGCACTGAATATGATCAATGTAGCACTCTATTGTCAAGAGTAGCTAACTAAGGCCAATGAATACAAGTGTCCCTCCGATCTGAGATTGCCACAGTGACTTGCATGCAACTCACTATACTTTGATGTTGGACTATCTATATTTCTAATATAGGTGACAAAAAATTTTTGGATATAGTCAAGTACTTGTAGAGTCAGTGTGTGAGTCAAGATAAAATTGACCACTCCTGATTAACTTTAGAAAGAAAATGTCTCGCTGTATTTCAATTTAGCAAAACCTAGGCCTGGATAATCCTCATGAGATGTCACAGGATTTACAAAATTTTGAGACACAATAGAGATGACTTGTATGAGTGTTGACAGCATACTCAAAGTCGTCTTAAGTATTATTGGTCATAGAGATGAATTATACAGTAACCATGGGCCAAGGTTCTAAGAATATTGCTTTAAATACATTTGACCTATCCGAACGTTGGAAACCATTGCTAGATGGTAACTTCGATTGGTATAGAAATTAGTTTCTATACTACCAGCTCAGATTTGAACCTATGGGGTCACACACATTAGAGCTTGTAACCTAATTGGATGGTTAATCAATGATTGAGAATTATTTCGATGTCAAACATTCAATGCGATTGATGTTTGACCTAATACAAGTGTTGCAGGAGGATTGATTAGCAATTAGATTGCTAATTGGCTTAATTTGATTGAGCAATCAAGCTAAGATTAAGTATAATTGAATTAGATTCAATTAGAATTAGTTTGGATTTAATTAGATTAAGTTTAATTAATTTATTAGAGAAGCTAATTGCAAGGAAAGAATAATTCTTTGTTTGACTAGGACTTGGGTGCACCTGATTGACTTAGAATTTAAATCAAATTTAAATCTTGATTTAATATAATTTAATTAGGCTCCTAGTTGGATTAGGATCATTCTTAATTATATTATATTTAATCTAATTTAAATAAAATTTAAATTAGATTTAAAATAATTTTGACCTAGTCAAATAAGAGGAGTCCTAGTTGGACTGGGACTCTCTCTTTCTATTAAAGCCCGCACCATATTTTAATTCTAAATTTTTTCCTATGATTTTCATGCCTAAGAAATGATTTTTCACACCCCATTATCTCAGGAATTGGATTTAAATTTGATTTGGTCAAAATTAGAAGGAAGTTGTAAATTATTTCCTACTTGAAAGAGTCTTCTTTGACCCAAACTCCTCCCTCCCTTGTGCGCCAACTCTACCCATGCCTCTCTATCTTATTTGGCCATTTTTCCCTTGGTTTTATGCATAAGAATCAGTGGTTACACGAAAAATAAGTGGGAGGGGCATCTAAAAGTTGGACGCCCCATAGAAGTCCTCCTTTGACTAGGTTTTGACCTAGTCTTGCAATATAAGGTGGACACCTCTTATGAGATGGTTGGAGGATGTGAAAAATCTTAAAAAAATCAGGAAAAATTAGAGGAGAAGGAGGAGAAAGCATGGAGGATTTGTGGTGTCAAGGTTCTTGGAGAAGAGTCCTCAATTAAGACATCAAATGTTGATGTCTTGAAGAGACAAGGTAAGTGAAGATTATCTTCTCTTATATTTTTCTTTTATATTTCTATCTTTCTATTTTATTTATGATTTTTATATGATAAAAATTTGAGAGAGAGAGAGAGGGAGGATTTAGGTGTGGGGATGAATGCTCCAGGTTGTTAGGGCATGGTGTTAATTTTTTGGACATGATCTGATCATGTCCTAATGAGAGAAGGAGAAGAGAAGAAAGGTCTTCTCTTAGGATTTCTTGGAGAACCATTCCTCTCTAATTTTTATGATATTTTTGTATAAATAAAATAAAAAATATTAGATCTAGAAACTTAAGAAAAATTCTAGAGGAGAAGGTCTCCTCTTGTCCTAGCATATAGATGTTTTCAGGACATCAACCGTTGATGTTCTGAAGGAGAAGATTTATCTTCTCTTAGGATTTATTTTTCTTTGATTTTATTTTCTGATTTATGGAAGATCCAAGGGTTGGATTCCTCCCTCATTCCTCATCATGTTCTTCATCTCTTGGATTATCCAAGAGATCCGAAGAACATGTAATTGATTAACCATCAGGAGGATTCGCAAGAAGCTAGCACTTCAAGCAGTTCTTCATTTGACGAACCTTTAATCTATGTTGCACGTTCGTGTGGATCACCTATAGAAGTCGGATGCTTGTGCAGCTCCAAAGGAAATAACAGATTCAACCATGGAGTTCTCAATCCATGCAAAGGTAAGAGATCTGATCTCTTGGTGACCTAGTTGTGATCTAAAGTTAGATCTAGAATTATTCTAGATCTAGGTATTGATATGATCAATATCACTTATGATTAATTTAATTTTAGATTTATATTTGCATCATAACATATTATAGATCCTTGATGTAGGGTTTTGTAATTTGATTACATGCATTTGTAGATTAAATAGTTTAATCTATGTCTTCCGCTGCTATTTATTTCGAAAAAGTTTTAAAATTTATGCATGAAACCTTGCATATTTTTTATCAGTGGTATCAGAGCCAGGTTTGATTATAACATGTTTATGTATGCTTTAGATTAAATCTAAAAATTAAAGTTAATTAAAAATCGCACATACTGTGATAAGGTTGTCGTGTTGTAAGGTTAACCCCTTACATTGAAAAGGTTATCCTAGTATGTGCTGATCCAAGAAACCTAAATCATAAATATGTTAGATGAGATCTAAAATTATTTATGATTTATTTTTAGATTTTAAATCTAAATTTAAATGATTTATGATCTGATTTTGATCATTTATATGAGATCCATGTGATATGTTTTATGTTTAGATCTAGATCCTTATGTTGCATATGTTGGATATGTAGCTTTTATTTTTGAATCTAGAATGAATATGTATGACGTGTTTATTTTGTAGAATTTTAAATTATGAACTTACTTTCTGCAAAACTCTAGATTTGAAACCCTAGGACATGATCTAAACAATGAAATAAATTAGATCTAAAATTATATGTTGAATATGATTCAATATAATTTAAAAATATTTTAAATAATAAAATAAGAAACTAGTTTTGAGATTTCATAAACCTAAACCCATAAGACTTGAACTTAATTAAAAATTAAGTGATTGATTAGAATCTAGGTTTGTAATTTGAAGATCCTAAAATAATTTCATAAAACATGGGTTAAAGAAAAATGGGTTAGCTTTGATCAGATCCTTAACTGGGTTAGACCTAAGGTTAGATTAAATATGAACATAATTATGAAATTGATTAAACCTAATTAATAGTTAATTAGGATTAGGTCATTTCTATAGATCACTTTAATAGTTGTAGTTGATCAAAGTTTATACATCTAACAAATGGATGCTGATCATGGCTCAGTGGTCGAGCCCGAGTCTTTAGGCAAACCAAATCAAAATTGATAAATCAATTGGTGTCTAAGGCAAGTCTGGCATCCCAAATCGATGGTTTTTAATTGGCAGTCTGCTTACCTGACCATTTTTTATGGTGTCTAAGGCAAGCCTTGGCAGACCCTTCCACCGATCTCACTTACCTAGCTAATATGGTTAATCAAGCTTTTGATTAGGTTGCTCATTGATTCATGCTAACCCATGTCACATAGAAAATCAGTGAGACTGATTTTATTCAGTAAGACTGATTTAGTTGCCCATGGACCGTAATTGATCCTAGTTCTCATCAGTGACTTGCAAAGTCAGTGGGAGGACTTGACTTAGTGAAGTCAGTGGGAGTAAATTGGTCCATATCCTTTTTAACCTTAAATCACTAATAATTTAAATCTTCTAAAATTATTAGGTCCTTAAAATTATAAAGTTATGGAGATAATGGAGTCATAGCCTTCCATTAAGGTGTTTGATAATGGGTCCAATTACTCAATAATCATTGGAGGCCCAAAGGCCTAGTGCTTGTTGACTAATGAAATTATCATCCATTATATGACGACTTGGATGTGTCTCTCTAATGGTGGTTGGATTAGCCTACCAAAGTTGGGCCTGATCATTCATTGGTTGGATGCACCAAGTATGGTCATGTTAATGGTTGGACCTAATTGGACCCTTTTCTGAGAAGGCCAAAGCCAACTAATCAGGGCCTGGGGCAAAATTAAAATTACTAGAAATTATTTGGAGAAATAATTGGTTATGAACCTATCCTTAGATGTAGATGGGTGGGCCAACCAAAGTTGGACTCATGTGCATCTATGTGGATTCTAGTACCTACTAGAGAATTAAAGTAATTTCTCGAATTGGAGGTAGAGGCTACCAGTTTGAATAAAATAGTGGGAGAACCTTTAGACTAAAGTCCAAATCTTTAAGCTTAAAATGATTCATATACAATAGGTCATTGTTCTCTATTGAGGATAAATTCTAATTGCTCCTATCACTATTAGACAAAGAAGACTTATGGACCCAACTTCGATAATCAGTATCGAAAGAGAAATATTGGTTCAATGGTATGAATGGATTCGTATTGGGGTTTCTGAGCCCGGTTAAAATAATTAGTCCAAGGTTAATCTAAATTAGGCATAGTACTTCTAATGTCTGAAATAGGGTCATAGGAAGAAGATTTGTCTTGCTTCCCTTGACCACAACAGGTTGAACAAGAGAAAGAAGCAAAAGTTGCTTATTAAAGACGTTATATAATAACACCTTAAAGCTTCTCTGTATGTAATTATACTACCTGGGTATTAGATACCAGTGGTCTTATGCAATTCATTACAAGGACTTAAGGTAAGTAGAATGTACACATCCTAGTTAGATTATGTTATGGATGTCTATGTTTGGCATTACAGGCTTAGTCATATTGATAAGAACAGGATAACGGGTTAGCTTGAGAGAAAAATTTTGATATCAATGATTGTGAATCATTGATAGCCTATGAATCTTGTCTTCTTGGAAAGATGATAAAGTAACCTTTTACTGAAAAAGATGAAGGAGCCAATAAAGTTCTAAGTCTCATACTTTATGATGTATGTGGACCTTGAACTTACGTGCCAAAGGAAGACATTAATATTTCATTACAAACAACCTATTTGGGCATGGGTACATCTAGGATGAATCATTTAAAATATTCAAATAATTTAATAATGAAAAAAAAAAACTAGATAAGGTATTAAAACTCTTCGATCAGATCGAGGAGGCAAATATTTATTCAGTGAGTTTGTGACATATCTAGGAGAGAATAGGATTCTCTCTCAGTGGATTTCTTTATGGAACACAGTATATCTAAAAGGAGAAATTGAACTTTGTTAGACATGGTTCAATCTATAATAGGGTATACTTGTCTGCCTGTTGCAGGATTGTGCTCTTGTGACTATTTTTTTTACTCTAAAAATTTATACCGAGTTAATCTGTTGCATTGACTCCATATGAAATATGGATCGGGCATAGACCTAGACTCTCTCACTTTCAGGTTTGGAGTTGATCAGCCTATGTCATATATTTGCACACAAATAAACTTGGATCCTGGTCCAATAAGTGTTTAAGGGTTATTAATTCTGCTATGCTAAAGATCATTAGGTGTTCATCAGCAGTAGGGCATTCCTTTTAGAAAGAAGTTCCTTAGAGAAGAAAATGATGCCTATCAAGTTGAACTTGTAAAAGTTTGACTGATAGAAAAGAATTGATGTTATCTAATAAACCTACAAAATCTGATTTGATCAGATTAAATTCGGAGCCCATTAAAGTGTCACCTTTAAGGAGATCCGGTAGAGTACCGCATTAGCCGGACAGATACTTCAGTATCTAGATCTGAGATGGCAATCATGTTGAGCTCGATGAGAACAACAAGGATTTGATCACCTATAAGGATAAAGTGTAGTGGCCTAATTCTGAGAAGTGGCTTGGAGCCATATGATCCAAATTAAAGTCTATGAAAATCAATAGTGTATGGACACTAGTTGATCACTTGAAGGGATAAAAACCATTGGATGTGAATGAATTTTTAATAGGATCAGAGTAGCATAGATGGGAAGGTAAAGACCTATAGAGCCCATTTGAGTATCATCTCAGAGTCCAAACATACGTTCTGAATGTATATCTTAGTTATGAACAAAGACAAACCCTGCACTTATTATTGGGCAAAATTTTTTGTAGTGTTATTTCTTATGATGTTTGAGGATGAAATTCTCTTAATTCGAAATAGCATTCCAACATTGCAAGAAATAAAGATTTAGCTATCATCTTATTTATCCATGTACGAGATTAGACATGGTATACTCACTAGAGATAGTGAGCAGATGCCAATCTGATCCAAGTAAGAGCCACTGGAGGATTGTATAGACAATTCCTAAGTATTTGAGAAATATTAAGGTCTAGTAACTCAAATATGAAAGTACTGATTTAAAATACATGGATGTTTTGATTTTAGTCAGAAAAGGATGACAATAAGAGAATGTCGACTCATACCATAATTTTAGGAACAATCTGCTGGAAAGGTTTCTAGCAGGACACTTTAGCCTATTTAGTTAGTGATGTAGAGTACATCGTGGCATATGATGCTACCATATAAGCTATGTAGTTACTGAGGTTCATTAGCAAGTTGAGAGTGGCACCCTTCACCCATGGTCCAATCCTATCGTAGCACTGGAGCAATAGCTCAGGCTAAAAACCCGAAGGACCAGCATATTCTGCATCATTTTTATCATAAATATTTGATCTGGGTGACATTAATCTTTAGAAGATCGATGTAAAAGGAGAACTTGACCGATCCATTTGCTAAGGCCTCGAAACTAAGGAGTTCTATGAACTCAAGTGGAAGATAGGATATTTGATATCAATCTGATTGGCTTTAGTCCAAGTGGGAGTTGTTAGAAAATGTGTCCTAAAGCCAATCATCTAAGTAGTAGATGATTGAAATTAGTATATGAATTATCTAATAATAATAGTAATTTGGCTGTTTCATCATAAAAGTTCTATCTTTCTTAAATGAACTCCTAAATTATGATGAAGTTCTTAGAACCATAATCAATCGATAAAGAAGGATTTATCTAATAGTTCTTAAATTGTTCATGATCAAATGATAAGTTATTAACAAGGATGATAACTTATCGAGTATTGATCGTTGTATGTCATATGCATTGGTTGTCCTTGTAACCAAGTGGTGTGGAGACACTGGTATAGCATCTAGGTGAGATGTAGAAGTATATCTGTACTGAACATGATCAATGTAGCACTTTACTATCAAGAGTAGCTAGCTAAGGCCAATGGGTATAAGTGTTTCTCTGATCTGAGATCGCCATGGTGACTTGCGAGCAACTCACTATACTTTGGTGCTGAACTGCCTGCATTTCTAATATAGATGATGGAAGGTTTCTAGATATAGTCAAGTACTTGTAGAGTCGATGTATGAGTCAAGATGAGATTGACCACTCCTGATTAACTTCAGGAAGAGAATGTCTAGCTGTATTTCAATTTAGCAAAACCTAGGTCTGGGTAATCCTCGTGAGATGTCACAAGATTTGCAAAATTTTAAGATACAATAGAGATGACTTGTATGAGTGTTGACAGCATACTCGAATTTGTCGTGAGCATTATTGGTCATAGGAATGAATTATACAGAAACCATGGGCCAGGGTTCTAAGAATGTTGCTTTGCATACATTCGACCTATCCGAATATCAGAAATCATTGCTAGATGATAACTTTAATTGGTACAAAAATTGGTTCTTATACTACTGACTTATATTCAAACCTATGGGGGCACACACATTAGAGCTTTAACCTGATCGGATGGTTAATCGATGATTGAGAATCATTTCGAGGTCAAACATTCAATGCGATTGATGTTTAACCTAATGCAAGTATTGCAGGAGGATCGATTAGCAATTGGATTGCTAATTGGCTCAATTTGATTGAGCAATCAGATTGAGATCAAGTTTAATTAAATTAGATTTAATTAAAATTAGTTTGGATTTAATTAGATTAAGTCTAATTAGTTTATTGGATAAGCCAATTGCAAGGGAAGAACAATTCCTTGTTTGACTAGGACTTGGGTGCACCCGATTGACTTAGGATTTAAATCAGATTTAAATCTTAATTTAATCTAATTTAATTAGACTTTAAGTTGGACTAAGATCACCTTTAATTATATTATATTTAATCTAATTTAAATAAGATTTAAATTATATTTAAAAAAATTTTAACCTAGTCAAATAAGAGAAGTCTTAGTTGGATTGGGACCCTCTCTCTTTCTCTTACACCTATTAAAGCCCACACCATATTTTAATTTTAGATTTTTTTCTATGATTTCTATGCCTAAGAAATGATTTCCCACACCACATTATCTCAGGAATTAGATTTAAATTTAATTTTGTCAAAATTAGAAGAAAGTTGGAAATTATTTCCTACTTGGAAGAGTCTTCTTTGACCCAAACTCCTCCCTCCCTTGTGCACCAACTCTACCCACGCCTCTCTATCTTATTTGGCCCTTTTCTCCTTGGTTTTGTGCATAAGAATCAGTGGTTACATGAAAAAATTAGTGGGAGGGGCATCCAAGAGTTGGACGCCCCATAGAAGTCCTCCTTTGACTAGGTTTTGACCTAGTCTCGCAATATAAGGTGGACGCCTCTTATGAGATCGTTGGAGGATGTGAAAAATTCTAGAAAAATCATGAAAAATCAGAGGAGAAGGAGGAGAAGTCATGAAGGATTTTTGGTGCCAAGATTCTTAGAGAAGGGCCCTCAATTAAGACATCAAAAGTTGATGTCTTGAAGAGACAAGGTAAGTGAAGATTATCTTCTCTTATATTTTTCTTTTATGTTTCTCTCTTTCTATTTTATTTATGATTTTTATATGATAAAAATCTAAGAGAGAGAGAGAGAGAGAGGTTTTGGGTGTGGGGATGAGTGCTCTAAGTTGTTGGGGCATGGTGTTAATTTTTTGGATATGATTTGATCATGTCCTGATGAGAGAAGGAGAAGAGAAGAAAGGTCTTCTCTTAGGGTTTCTTGGAGAACCATTCCTCTCTAATTTTTATGGGATTTTTGTATGAATAAAATTAGAAATCTTAGATCTAGTAACTTAAGAAAAATTCTAGAGAAGAAGGTCTCTTCTTGTCCTAGCATAGAGATGTTTTCAGGACATCAACCGTTGATGTCCTGAAGGAGAAGATTTGTCTTCTCTTAGGATTTATTTTTTCTTAATTTCATTTTTTGATTTATGAAAGATCCAAGGGTTGGATTTCTTTCTCATTTCTTCTCATGTTCTTCATCTCTTGGATTATCCAAGAGATCCAAAGAATATGTCTTTGATTTACTATCAGAAGGGATCCATAAGAAGCTAGCACTTCGAGCAGATCTTCATTCCATGAACCTTCGATCTATGTTGTAGATTCATGTGGATCACCTATAGAGATCGGATGCTTGTACGGCTTCAAAGATAATAACAGATTCAACCACAGAGTTCTCGACCCACACAAAGGTAAGAAATCTGATCTCTTGGTGACCTAGTTGTGATTTAGGGTTAGATATAGAATTGTTCTAGATCTAGGTATTTATATGATCAATACCACTTATGATTAATCTAATTTTATATTTATATTTGCATCATAACATGTTATAGATCCTTGATGTAGGGTTTTGTAATTTGATTACATGCATTTATAGATTAAATAGTTTAATCTATGTCTTCCGCTACTCTTTATTTCAAAAAGTTTTGAAATTTATGCATGAAATCCTACATGTTCTCTATCAAGGGTATTTGATACCACTGATAGAAAATATGGATCCTGGTGTTTGTATGGATCCTGGTGTTTGAAATTTTGAAAGTTTAACTATTGAATAAATTTTTAGGAATTCATCAAGGTGTTTGTATGGATCCTCATTGGCAAGTCCATAAAAAAATGGGAGCATCTGAATAACACTAGACTTAATTTCATATTGTGTAGCTTCTACTGGAGGAGCCTGAATGCAAGGAGGCAGGTGTATGTAGAAGGAGTGAATTACTTCTTCAATTATTTAAGTGGATCGTTCTCCTGATTTTGGTCCATGTTTTTAGGTCTATTGGCTCTAAGGGTTCTCTCGATTTCAGGATCAAGGGATTGAATTTTGGATTGTAGTGAGTGATATCCGAGTATAAACCTTACAATTATATCTTAGAGTAGACACAAAAAATATTAATTTAATTTTAAATTTTTTTTAATATTTTTAATAAAATAAAAAGAGATGAAAGAAATTCTAAAGATGAGAGCCTAGAGAGTCTTAAGACTAAGAATTAGATGCAAAGAGTTTAATTAGGTTTGATGTTTGTGGGTTAGCAATTAAGTTATGCAATCAATCTTGGCTAAAGATTATCCTAGATCTAGATAGCTCCTAACTGTCAAGGTCATCTTCAAGTTCTCTTAGTAAAGAATCAGTCACTCAACTAACCAGATAAGTGTAAGGTCCGTGGGAGTCCCCCCGTTGCTCGCCCTAGACACCAATTATGCTTGACAGGTAAGCTAGTAGAACCAACTATAAACCATCTTTCTTTGGACCCAGTCATCCCTGAACCACTTATCTTAGATACTAATTAAATTGACTAACCCTAATCCGATCCAACTTTTAGGGTTCCTTATCCTAATGAGCTCGAGTATCCTTAGGGGCCAACGTCTAATTGATTTAAAAATTAAAGGCTTGGGTTAATGCAATATGAAGATTTATGATTTTTAGGCAAAGGAACGATGATCAAATTCCTACCTAATCTCATTTAATTGGATTTAGTGCCCTTAAAGTATCTTATGAATATGCAAAGCAAATAAAATAAGATATCCAATCAAAAGTGGGAGGTTTTTACTTGTTACGTTTTGTGGTCAGGTCTCTAATCTCCTAAATAGCTTATATGATGTTAGTGTAATTTTTTTTATTTTTTAAAATTTTTATATTATTATATTATATTATTATTATTTATTTTTACTAATTCTTAATTTTTTATTAATTTTTATTATTATTTATTTATTATTATTATTTTAATTTTTAATTTTTTAAATTTTTTTATTTTTTAAGCAACTAAATCATGATCCCAGGCAATGGTGCCAAAGTTTGATTACTGTCATGGGCAGTCAAAAATAAAACCTAACTCACTACTATATAGGTAGGATGAATTAGGGTCGAATCCATAGGGATCGTGTTAATTATGTTTAAAAATAAGATTAAGATTGATTAAAAGTAGATTAATTAAAATGATACTTAAATTAATTAAGAAAGTAAATTAAATAGTAAATTAATTAAAAGAGGAGTTACAAGTATGGAGATGGATTCTCAGGATTTCAATTGATCATTTATCTGATAGTTGATATTCTTTTTAATATACTTTAATTGATATCTAATCAATAAAGATATAACTATCTTAAAGAGCACGGTCTGTAATCTTATATCATAGCCCGTCACTTGAAGTTATAGGCTAGTCTAAATTAAATTAGAAAAGAAAAAAATAAATCTAAATATAATTTATCCCAAGAGCATGAACCGTACCCATAGATCATGGCTCATTTCAAGGATAATAAATTATTCGAGATCAATAGTAAAAAAAATAAAGACACAAAGATTTTATAAATAAATATTTTTATTATAAATTAAAAAAATATAAAAGATGGAAAATAAAAAATATCGTTAAATAATATCATAATGATCTCCTGAGAAAGAGAGGATCAGCCGGCCATCGAAATGTTTTTCATTGATGTCTTCATCCTTGATGCTTTGTAGAAGATCCTTGATAGCAACTGGATGTAGAAATCAAGAGCAGGAAAAGAAATTTGGTGGAGTAAAGAAGAGATTATGTGGTCTGTTGAAGAAAAAAAGAAGAAAAGAAGAGAGGATGAGAGCTTGGAGAGAGAAAAAGGAGAGAGGCTAGCTATTTTGGGTTAAAGGAGAGGCTTGGAGAGGCTTTAGAGAAGCTTTGGAGAGTTGATGGTGTGAGGATTTGTGGTGATCCCAAGCCTTGGGAGGCCACGAGAGGGATCATGGTGTTGGCTCTGGAGATTCCAAGGGCTTGGTTAGTGCTTCGGAATAGCTATTTTGGATTAAAGGAGAGGTCTGGAGAGGCTTTAGAGAAGCTTTGGAGAGTTGATGGTGTGAGAATTTATGGTGATCCCAAGCCTTGGGAGGCCATGGGAGGGATCACGGTGTTGGCTCCAGAGATTCCAGGGGCTTGGTTAGTGCTTCGGAGATCTGAAACACAACATGAAGCAAGAAACCAAAGTCGGAGATTCAAGACCGCAGAAAAAAAATTTTCTGCAGGTTAGCCGACTCAGTCCAAAATTGGATCCGCTGAGTCTTAGTGCATAGGAAAAATAGAGAGCTGTACGTTCGAAATTGCTGGCATGGCATAGGACTAGATCGACTCAATTTTAGATTAAACCAATCCAGTGGAACTTAGCCGGCTTAGTGCTAAGACTGAGCTGACTCAGTGCACGGGCAGAGTTATGCAACGGTCTATTTTGGACTAGGATCTAGGTTGATCCTAGAGATCTTAAAGTGGCTAATTCATGTATGGGTCGGGTCTAGATCCTAAGGATAAGAGCATGAGAGACATGGATGTACATGGGTTCGGTGAGTGTTTTCATGTATTGGGTTAGCTGGGGAGTTTTTTGGTCGGGCCTAATGGCTATGTATAAATACATAGGTTGTATTAGAATTTTCAAGATTGGAATCAATACAGACCTTTTCTTCCTCAACTCTCTTCTTCTCTTCTCTCTAGAGTTGCCATCCTAGGGTTCTTGAAGAAGCCCTAGAGAAGGAGGCATCTCCCTCAAGCCTAAGGAGGGAGGCACCCCATCACAGATCCAGGTGGAGGATCGGTGGTGTGCTGCCCATAGAGAATATCACAGGTTTCTTCTAGTCCATGCTAAAGATCAGGAGCTTCCGCAACATAGTATCGGGGTGCTTGTGATGTCAAGGATGATTGGCGTTCGAGCGATATCATGGGTCTATAATTTAGTATCAGAGCTAGGTGATGCCTAGAACGTTGTGGACGATAATATGGTATCGAGCCTAATGGTGTGTGGAAGGAGCCAGGTTTCAGAGAATGATGGTGCGTGAAAGGAGCCAAGTTTCAGAGCTTGATGGTGCATGAAAGGAAAGGAGAAGTCATACAAGGTGAAATCAAAAATCTGCACAAGGATTCCACGGTATGTCTCAAATCTATCTTGTTATTGCTGTGGTTTGGCCAACCAGGTGTAGCAGGTTGAAAGTGGAGGTTGAGAGGATTAATGAAAAGAAATTTTCTTAGGGTGGAAGGATTTGGTGCATGATTTGCTAATTGGTTTTGTTGGAAAGGTTGGGGTGTATGACGGTTATGTGACAGGCAGGGAGCGCTGGAGTGCTGCAGTAGTATTTTCTTGGAGATGTGAGGCTGAGAGAGGCTCGATGATGCAGCAGTCGAGGAAGGTATCTCAGTAGAAAATTTCAAGATTCTCTAGGAAGATTGGAAATATAGGGCTATTGAAGAGAGGTTTCCCTAGGGATAATGGTCGAAGAAAGGCTGAAGAAGTGACTTTACATCCTTCGGTGTTAGGAAGGTGGGGAAGTAGTTGGAGATGTATTTAGTTATTCGACCAGAGCATGGATTTGCGAAGCCTTGGGAGTGATGGAGATGGATGATCCATGAAGGTCTAGCAGGTTAGGACTAGACGGCTATAGAGCGGCGTAGAGACGAGTCAGGGAGCGCTGGAGTGTTATAGGAGCACTACCCTAGAGGCACAGGGACTGAGAAAGACTCGATGGTGCAGTAGCCGAGGAGTGTATCTCAATAGATGGTTTCAGGGACTTCTTAGGGAGATCAAGAGCAGGTCTCAGGGAGAGCCAAGAGGTCTTAGGAAGCGCCAGGAGATCTCTAACAGCCAGAAGTATCATGGATCTGATTTTTTCTATAGGGGCACCAGGGAGAATCGCGGTTCAAGTGGAGGATAGTTCTCCGGACGTAACTGAAACGATGGCTAGTGTAGGGACTAAAGAGAAGGACTAGGATGAAATTTCCTAGTATTCAATCGTTGGTTTTAGAAGAGTTGGATGAGCTCTTGAGTTTCAGAGGTGCCCGTAGATTGAGGAGGTATCCAAAATAGCTTGGAAGAGGGTCGTGAAGTGCGGAGGGTTCGAAGGGATAGCAACGATGTTCGAGGTACAGCGGCAGGCTCAGTAGTGCAGCATTGAGTGGTTGGCCTCGAGAGACTTAGTGATAGAGTTAGCTTCTACAACATCAGATGGACTTTGGATATAGGTGGAGCTCCGCAGTGGTGGCTTCACAAGTGGAGAAAAAATTTGGTATGAGTTTAGAGTACCGATGATGCACAGTTCCAGGTGGAGCGGCACATGCAGATGGATAGGCATAGCTCTGAGAAAATCATGTCAGATGGTACAGTATGTGCTGGTGTAGAAATGTTGTAGGATCTCCAGGGAAGTCCAGAAAAAGTGATGCAACTTCTAAGCAGAAAGGATCCTACAATTCTAGGATGGTGCCAAGAAGCAAGCACAGATCTTCAGCGGTGGAGGTGGTCATCCTAAAGGCCTCAAGGGTGCACAACAACTGAAGAGGACTGGTAGAGGTGATGTTTGCATAGGTGCTACCGAGTGCGCAGTGATAGCGAAAACGTGTAGGAGGTCATTGTCGAGGGGTTTGCCAAGACTTGCGGCACCAAGATGGAGATTGTGAGGATTTATGGTACTCCCAAGCCTTGGGAGGCCACGAGAGGAGTCACGATGTTGGCTCCGAAGATTTCAGGGGCTTGGTTGGTGCTTTGGAGATCTAAGATACAAGATGAAGCAAGGAACCAAAGTCGGAGAATCAAGACTATATAGAAAGAATTTTCTGTAGGTTAGTCGGCTCAGTCCAAAACTAGATTGGCTAAGTTTCAGTGCAAAGAAAAAATAGAGAGCTGTGCATTTGGGACTACTAGCATGGCACAGGACTGGGCCAGCTCAGTTTCAGACTGAGGCGACCTAGTGGAACTTAGCCAGCTCAGTGCTGAGACTGAGCCGACTCAATGTGCGGGCAGAGTTACGTGAGGATCTATTTTGGGCTAGAATCTAGGTTAATCCTAGGGATCTTAAGATCTGATTTGAGAGGTCTTAAGGTGGCTAATTCATGTATGGGTTGGGTCTAGATCTAGAGGATGAGAGCATGGGAGACATGGGTGTACATGGGCTCGGTGAGTGCTTTCATGTATTGGGTTAGCTGGAGAGTTTTTTGGTCAGGCCTAATGGTTATGTATAAATACATAGGTTGTATTAGGATTTTCCAGGTTGGAATCAATACAGACTTTTTCTTCCTTAACTCTCTTCTTTTTTTCTCTCTAGAGTTGCCGCCCTAGGGTTCTTGAAGAAGCCCTAGAGAAGGAAGATGTCTCCCTCAAGCCCAAGAAGGGAGGCTCCCCATCATAGATCTAGGTGGAGGATCGGTGGTGTGCTGCCCATAGAGAACGTCATAAGTTCCTTCAGATCCATGCTAAAGATTAGGAGCTTTCGCAACATGGTATCGGGGTGCTTATGATGTCAAGGATGATTGGCGTTCGAGCGATATCATGGGTCTATAATTTGGTATCAGAGATAGGTGATGCCTGAAACATTGTGGATGACAATATAGTATCAGAGCCTGATGGTGTGTGGAAGGGGGAAAGTTTTAGAGCTTGATGGTGAATGGAAGGGAAGGAGAGGTCGTACAAGGTAAAATCAGAAATCTGCACAAGAATTTCATGGTATGTCTCAAATCTACCTTATTATTGCTGTGGTTTGGCCAACCGGGAGCAGCAGGTTGAAGATGGAGGTTAAGAGGATTAACAAAAAGGGATTTTCTCTGGATGGAAGGATTTGGTGCATGATTTGCTGATCGATCTTGATGGAAAGGCTGGGGTGTATGATGGTTATGTGATAGGCTGGTAGTGTTGGAGTGCTGTAGTAGCATTTTCCTAGAGATGCAGGGCTGAGAGAGGCTCGGCGATGCAGTAGTTGAGGGAGTTATCTTAGCAGAGAGCATCAGAATTCTCTAGGAAGATGGGTGGTGTAGGGCTTTTGAAAAGAGGTTTTCCAAGGGGTAATGGTTGAAGGAATGCTGAAGAAGTGACTATACATCCTTCGATGTTAGGAAGGCGGGAAAGTAGTCAGAGATGTATTCAGTGGTTCGATCAGAGCATGGATTTGCGAAGCCTTGGGAGTGATGGAGATGGATGATCCATGGATGTCCAGTAGGTTAGGGTTGGGTGGCTGTAAAGCGGCATAGAGATGAGTCAGGGAGCGCTGGAGTGCTGCAGGAGCGCTACCCTGAAGGCATAGGAGCTGAGAGAGGCTCGATGGTGCAATAGTCGAGGAGTGTGTCTCAGTAGATGGTGTTAGGGGCTTCTCAGGGAGATCGGGAGTAGGTCTTAAGGAGAGCTAGGAGGTCTTAAGGAGCATCAGGAGTTCTCTAGCAGTCGGGAGTATCATGGATCAGGTTTCTTCTGTATGGACACCAGAGAGAGTCGCAGTTCAGGTGGAGGATGGTTTTTCGGATGCAACTGAAGTGATGGTTGGTGTAGGGACAGAAAAGAAGGACTAGGATGGAATTTTTTAGGATTCAGGCACTGATTTTAGAAGAGTTGGATGAGCTCTTGAGTTTCAGAGGTGCCCGCAGGTTGTGGAGGTATCCGAAATGGCTTCGAAGAGGGCCATGGAGCATGGAGAATTTGAAGGGGTAGTGATGGTGTTCGAGGTACAGCGGTAGGCTCAATAGTATAGCATTGAGTGGTTGGCCTCGAGGGACTTGATGACAAAGTCGGCTTCTACGGCATCAGGTGGACTTTGGATATAGGTAGAGCTCCATAATGGTGGCTTCACAAGTGGAGAGAAAATTTGGCATGAGTTTAGAGCGTCGGTGATGCACAATTTTAGGTGAAGCGGTGCGTGTAGGTAGACAGGCATAGCTCTTTGGACATCGTGTCAGGTGGTATAGCATGTGCTAGTTAGAAATGCTGTAGGATCTCTAGGGAAGTCCAGAAAAAGTGATGCAGCTACTAAGTAGAAGGGATCCTACAATTTCAGGATGATGCCAAGAAGCAAGCACAGATCTTTAGCGATGGAGGCGGTCATCCCAAAGGTCTCAAGGGTGCACAACTAAAGAGGATTAGTGGAGGCGATATTTGCACAAGTGCTGTTGAGTGCACTGGGACAATGGAAAAATGTAGGAGGTCATTGTCGAGGGGTTTGCCAAGGCTTAGGACACTAAGGTGGAGATTGTGAGGATTTATGGTGCTCCCAAGCCTTGGGAGGCCATGGGAGGAGTCATGGTGTTGGCTTCGAACATTTCAGGAGCTTGGTTGGTGCTTTGGAGATCTGGGACACAAGGTGAAGCAAGGAACTAAAGTCGGGGAATCAAGACTATAGAAAAAATTTTTTTTGCAAGTTAGCTGGCTCAGTCCAAAACTGGGTCGACTAAGTCTCAGTGCATAGGAAAAATAGAGAGCTGTGAATTTGGGACTGTTGGCACGGTATAGAACTGGGCCGACTTAGTTTCAGACTGAGCCGACCTAGTGGAACTTAGCCGGCTCAGTGCTAAGACTAAATCGGCTTAGTGCGCGGGTAGAGTTACATGAGGATCTATTTTGGGCTAGGATCTGGATTGATCCTAAGGGTCTTAAGGTCTGGTTTGAGAGGTCTTAAGGTGGCTAATTCATGTATGGGTCGGGTCTAGATCCAGAGGATGAGAGCATAGGAGGCATGAGTGTACATGGGCTCGATGAGTGCTTTCATGTATTGGGTTAACCAGGGAGTTTTTTTATTGGACTTAATGGCTATGTATAAATACATAGGTCGTATTAGGGTTTTCAAGGTTGGAATCAATACAGATCTTTTCTCCCTCAACTCTCTTCTTCTCTTCTCTCTAGAGTTGTCCCCCTAGGGTTCTTGAAGAAGCCCTAGAGAAGGGGGTGTCTCCCTCAAGCCCAAAGAGGGAGGTGCCCCATCATAAATCCAGATGGAGGATCGGTGGTGTGCTGCCCATAGAGAATGTCATAGGTTCCTTCAGGTCTATGCTAAAGATCAGGAGCTTCCGCAATATGGTATTGGATTGCTTGTGATGTTAAGGATGATTGGCATTCGAGCGATATCATGGATCTACAATTTGGTATCAGAGCTAGGTGATGCCTTGAATGTTGTGGACGACAATAGATGGCTCGTTACTTTAGCTTAAGGGTTATTTTATAGAGGAGGAATTGGAAGAATTTGGGTTAAAATAGGAGAAAAACTAAGAAAAATGAGTCTGGATCGAATTCTGGACCCTGTAGCAATTTTCTACCATCGAATCGAGTTTAAATGATTCAGATTTGGTCAAAATCCATCACCTGTAGCTTCAATAAGACCCAGATTAATTCATAACTGTTGGATCACTTGATAGGATAAATTCAAATTGTCGGATTGTGCTAAAATTTTCCTGAGTCAAGTCAAAAATGAATTCTGGCTGTTGGATCTTCACTGGCACATTTTTTGACCGTCGGATCATGCAAAACCATTGGATGCAATCGAGTCAAACCAGGAATCAATATCAACCATTGGATCTTGGGCGGAACGAATGTAGACCATCTGATGGTGCAATTAGTGTTCCCATAAATTGCATAGACCGACCACATCAAAGACCTCCGCCAATCACATCGTGCTCCACCTGACGAAATTACCTTTCTACCCTTATGAACCATGATGGATTTTTGGTGAACCCCTTAAGGGTCCAGGTCCACCATGTCACGACCTCTAATTGGGCGTGCCTGCTAAGTGGGCGGTCCGCACTTGATTTGTAGATCGGTCGGCCAGTCTACCATGCACCGATGGCCAAGTGGGCTTCTTTGGCTGGGCTCTATAGGTCGGCCTCTCTGGCTAGGCTGGCTTCTCTGGCTGGGCCGGCTTGCTAACGCGCCGACTAGCTCTTCTACAATGGCTTAGTTGAGCACGCCGGCTAAGCCGACCATGCCAGCTGAGCCATTTTCAATTTTTTTTATTTTTTTTCTTTGAATCTCTATTTTGGGTTCATTTTAACTCTGATTGGCTCCAAATTTATTTCATTGTGATCCATAAATCGAGCTCTTTCCACCCATGATCTTTTTTTCTATAAAAGATAAAATAAAAATATCAATTCTTAAGAATAAAGATAATTTAATATAATAAATTAATACTTATATATATATTTTATGTGTTTATCAGATGGCTTGGAGGAGGAGGATGAGAAGGAGAAATGGATGAGAAGGAAAGAGAGAAGAGGGACAGTGGGTCACCGATGAAGAATGGTTGGAGATGGAGGGAACCATCATGGAGAGGAAGGGCTCATGGATGAGTTTAGAGGAGGAGGAGGAAAAGCAGGTGAGGCAGAAGGAGAAAATGGGGAAGATGGGTCACCAATGAGAAATAGATGGAGGTGGAGGAAATCACCTTGGAGGCAAAGATATGGATAAGGAGGAAGTGGAGGAGGGAGAAAAAAGGATACTAGTGATAAAGGAGGGGATCAATCAAAGAGGAGAGAGGAGGTGATAATAAGGATATTTTCATTATTTATAAAATAATGGTATCATATGATGGTCGCGTGACATTATTCCATTAATGAAGATAAATGACTGGATCATATTGAAACATATTGATAACTTGAAGAGTCAGTTTGATACTTTTTAAAATATATGGGGTGTAAATAAAATTAAGCTAAAATTGAGAGATGATTCTATAATTTATTCTTAAATATGACTTTGTTAGTGACATATATAGTTTTATTCTTGACTATTAACTGTTTAACATTAAATTGGATTTTATCACTTATACACCATTATATAACTTCTATGATAAAATTGTTTTTATTGCTAATTATTTATGTAATTTTTGGCGATGATAATATTTTGTTGTTAAATATAGCTTTGTTGATAATATATATAGTTTTATCACAAAATATTATCTAGTTCATGATGAACTAGATTTTGTCATCTATACATCACTGTATATAATTCTTTTTATTTCTAGTCATTTATAATGTATTTTTGTGACAAATTCATTTCGTTGCAAAATGAATTGGATTTTTTTTAATGATAATATTTGCTAATTAGGTAGTTGGAAGCTTTAATTTAGAAATGTTTATTTGAAAACATTTTTTTAGAAATAAACATTATATAGATCAAACAAATATTAAATGTAATGAAGTTTCGAACTACATATATTGGTTATTTGTTCTTTCATACTGAAATGTCCTTAAAGGGTTATATATTACTTTCAACTTGATTCAGCCATAAACTTCTAGAACAAGTTACATGAGTGTTTCCCTCCTTTTTCGTTGAGATAGGATAACAAACCTGCAGCTGCGTTTGGTAATTGCGTGGGTATGCCACCATAGCCAGAATGAAAAATAAGGGAAGAAGATCATGGACCTAATGCCTTAACGTTCAAGGATTTTTGCTATCATAATACCCCCAAACTAGAAGAAGAGGAAACAAGATGTAGCCAAGGATACAAGTAAACTAGGCAACTAAGATCATTAATTTAAAAGATAAAAGAAACATTAAGTTCAGAATTATTGCCCAAGGATGGCTACACAAGAGGGAGGATGAGTTGAATATTTAAAAATTTTAAACTTTAATTATGTAGAATTTTAATATTGTGTGCTTAGTGAAATAATGTGAAATATAAATATAGAATAAGAGTAATATAAATGATCCAATGACAAATACAAAGACCAAGCTTTTATAGTGGCTCGGCACCAAATTTAGCACCTACATCCATTCCTCAAGTAAACCACTTAAGAATTCAACTATAATCACTCAATTGATTACAGTTTGATTATTTTTTTTGGATTCACCATCTAATTTGGTTGGTTTTGACTTAGGCTCACCAACTACAATCTTTATAATGATTATTTTTTTAGGCTAACAATCAACCCCAATTAGGTTTTTCCTAGGCTCATCAATCAAACCTTTACAATATCCAACTCTAGGCTTGGATCAACCCAAGTTTCTCACCCCAAGAAAAAAAAAAAAAAGAGCTTGAGAATAAAAGAAGAGTTTGAGAATAAACCCAAGGCTCACCAATCATAATAATTAAAGAAGTTTAGAATAAAAAATTCAATGAAGTCCAAAAGAAGAGTTTGCGAATAGAAGGCTTGTTTGTTTTTCTCTTCTTCTTGAATGCTTGAGAGAAGTTAGTGAAGCTCTTCAATGCTGTGTCTTGACTTCTCTCACTTTGAGGATGATTGAAAGGATAGAATATTAACTCCTGCTTCACTTCACTAAATGGCTTTCATAATGAATGAACTGAAAGTAGACTTGAAGGCTCTTGAATATTTGTTCTAAAAGTTCTTCTTAAAGTCCTTTAATGTTCCATATATAGTCTAAGGTTTTCCTACCATTCTAAAACATTTGAAGAGGCCCCATTTAATTCCCTAGCCATTAAAATTGCAAATCTAACCATTGGAAAAAAGTTGGAATTAAAAAAGTGTAGATCTGGAAAACTAGCCATTATAGTAACTTAGTCGATTAACTTTCTTAGAGTTGACTAAGCTTTTTACTTAGTTGACTAAGACTTAGACTTAGTCGACTAGGTATCAGGTGACTGAAAAATGGCCTTATTGTCTTCGATACTTCTCTATGACTGAGTCGACTAAATTTCTAACTTAGTCAACTAAATCTCTTGGGTTCTGAATTTTGGTCTTTCTGCATATTCTGTCTTCTACTATCTTCTGAGACTGAGTTAACTAACTTTTTGACTTATTCGATTAAGTTCCTTGGGTTCTAAATTTTTCACCTTTCTGTACTTTCTATCTTCTGCTATCCTTTGAGATTGAGTCGACTAACTTTCAGACTTAGTCAACTAAGTTCCTTGGATTCTAAATTTTATCTTTCTATGCTTTTTGGCTTCTACTATTCTCTGAGACTGAGTTGACTAACTCCTGACTTAGTCGACTAAGACTGCGTGCCAAGCGTGTCATGAGATTTTTAGCAACATTTCTTTTTCAATTTTATTTGTAGGCCAGACTTGCCTTCTAAACTTGATTTAATACTTATTAACCTTCTTTTATAAGGAATATCAAGTCTAGATTTTCTTCAAAGATCTCTTAATTGGTGGTACTTCATTCAATTGACGAAAGTCATTTAGAGTATTGTAAGCACTTAAAATTTAAACTACACAGCCTCAAAAATAATATTAGTAACTTAACAAATTATACTCAAATGCTTTTGTTATTATCAAAATCAATTCAAGGGTCAACAATCTCTCCCTTTTTGATGATGACAAAACTCTTTAAGTATACCTTTCTTTCAAATTTCAATATAATTTTCATACAATCAATTTATATGCAATATATTCATTCAAAATTTATTGAATTTCACATGCTTCCCCTGAATATGATAACTATGTTCAAATTAATTTTAGATTTTGTATTTACTCCTCCTTATTGTGTGCCAATTGATTGTCTATTCATGTTTGAATCAATTAAATGTTCAAAGTACACCTATTCATGTTTGAATCTTCAAATTACACTCATTATACATTAAATTTACAAATTATACTCAATATTATCCTTCTTCCCCTTTTTGTCATTATCAAAAAGTGAACGTAAGACACAAAGAGCATTGCACATTATACAGTAGAGTCAATTCATCACATATGCAAATGAGAAAGAGGAAGCTTTGATAAGAGTGTGATGTTGTCATTAAGATACTATATTTATCAGTTTAATCTAACTTCTTAAAATAATTAAAAATACATAGATAGCAGTGAATCGGGTCGAATCCACAGGAAAGGTAGTGTTTTTAGATTTAAAATCTTTAATTTTTGAAAAAAAAAGGATTTGAGTTTTGAAATCAAAAGTGAAGTCAGAAAATTAAAAGTAAAAATTAAAAGATGTAGAAATTTAAACTTGGTACTAAAATCTACTAGTTAGATCTTAGCATCTACTTGCAATAAAAAAAATAATTAAAGTATAAAAATTAAATTAAAATAAAAATAAAGAGAATAAAATTAAAGAGCATAAAAATAAATATTTTTATTAATTAAAATTTTAGAATTTAAATACATAAAATTTTAAAAAAAAATAAAATAGGCTGATCTCTGATCTCTGATTGGCATTGGTAGAAAGAGATCTCTGATCAGCATTGGTAGAAAGATAGTGTAGAAGCCTAGCTCTTCTTTTCAGTACTTATTACTTTGAAGTAGCCATTAATCTATAGCCTGGCTTCACCCTATACCAAAGCTTCCCTCTAATCAGATCTATTGATTTCTAGAGGCCTGGGGCTGGAGAGTTTTCTTCTTGGCAATGTGGGACTAGGAAGCTCTTTGATCATCAAAATATAAATAAATCTAAGTAAAAATTAGATTAAAAGGAGTCTTGTTTGAATTCTACTACTTTGGATGAAATCTAGTCATTGATAGGAATCCAACGGACCAAAATTCATCAAAATCAAATGTGTATCGGCTCAAATCAGGTCGGATTAAATTCTGGCTATCCGATTGAGTTAATCAGGATGTTTTAATTAAGTCGGGAGCTTCCTGGACCGTTGGATCTTTATCGATTGATTTTCTAGCCATCGAATCATGCCAGATCATTGATGGAATTCAAATCAAATTCGAAAATAACCACTGTCGTCCGATCTTAACTACAATCAATCGGATCCATCCGATCGCGCCTTTACTATTCCCATGGACCGCATGAACTGGCTGCACCATACACTGCAACCAATCAGCATCTCTTATTATCGAGTGAAAAGTCAAAAATTTTCTATGAGCCATGATAGATTTTCTGTGAACTCTTTAAGGATCTAGGTCCACCACGTGTTGCTCTATGATTCATTGGTTTCTACTGAGCTGGCGATCCATACCTGGATCGTGGATCGGATGATGGCTTCCATGGCTGAGTCAACTTGGCTTAGCATATTTGAATGCATCGGCTTCATCAGCTTGGCTCGACTTGGTAGCTTGGCTTGCGGAGCCGACTGAGCCATTTTTCTTTTTTTATTTAATTTTTTTATCTTTAAAAATTTATATCTTCTTCATTTTAGCTCCATTTTGCTTCAAACTTATTTCATTGTGATCAAAAAAAATAAGCTCTTTCTATTAATAATAAAATTTTATTTTTTAATTTTTATTATTTTTAATTAATTTTTTAATTAATAAAAATATGAATTTCTCAAAAATATATATCAATTAATTAATAATTCTTAAAAATTAATATAAATTAATTAATAAATTAATACTTTTATTGATAAATTTATGATATTTATCACACCTCTCAACTTAAGCTTTGCTCATCCTCGAGTAAAGAAAGAATTTAGTTTTAAATACCTTTTAACTTTAGAGTTTCGAATTTTACCTAAGTAGTTTTCAAAATAACCATTGATATTCAGTAGAATATAAGTGAGATATATCATTGGGGTATTAATACTTATCAATAAAAAAATTAAGTAAAAAATATTAAATTTTTTTTTAAATTTTTTTATAAATTATCCTACCTTTATCTTTGATTTATCTAAACTTTCATATAGGCAAGTGTATTGCTACTTCTGCCCTTCATTTATTAATTTTTATTTTCACATTTCTCATTTTTTTATGCGTATCATTGCTTACTTAGGCAATGAGACCCGATTACTCGATGAAAAATTAATATTTTTTTTTAATGTTATACCACTATTGAGTGTCTTAATTTCTTAAGCTTTCTATTTGATCTATGCAGCGAGTCTTGGGCCAATGACTCTCAAATAAGTTGACTTTAGGACACTAGGTATAGAATACCCCTTGAGCTTACTAGCTTGAATTAAATAGGCTATGAGTTAAGACTAGCTTTACAACGAGCTTCTTTGTCCTTCCCATCTTTTGATGCGAAATTCAATGCTTGCCTAGGCAAAGAGGCCCGATTACTCAGTGAGAAGTACTTGAAAACTATTTTATTAAAATAATTTTTTTTTTATATAAAGAAATATATAGTTACCCTATATAAGCTCATAAAAAGTAGACTTTTCTTTGATGCTAGTAGAAAAAATTAGAAATACTCAAAAAAAAAATTATGTTCTAGACTTAATTTTTTATTTAATTTTCTTAATATTTGATTCCTCAATATCTCATAGATTCTCTAATCTATGTATCAATTTTCTTTTAAAAATACTTAGTTTAATTCAATTCTTAAGCATAATCAGGTGTCTAAATACTAAATACTAACTTTTTCAAGGACTTAAAATTTTTTAAAAAAAAATTTCTTCCCTCCAACTTAATCGATATTATCCTCAATGGAGAAAAAAAATAAAAGATGTAATAAAGAATATGAAAGAATACACTTGACTCTGTATATTTTTGGTCCAGCACATGTCTTTGAAAATTTAAGCTCTCCCTCCAACTCATTCAAATTATCCTAAAAAAAAAATCAACTAAAAAGATAAATTAAACTAAAAAAAACTAAATATTGGATTGCCTCCCAACAAGCACTAAGTTTACTATCTTCAGCTAGACACAATGCAGCTTACTATCCTATGTTGAATATTGGATTGACAAATTCCAATAGTTTTGGATTGCCAATCTTAAAAAGTTAATTTATAATCCAATTATTGATATAATCATTATTAATTTTAGGGACATAATTTATGATCTCATTCTTAGACCCATGTTTATTAAGAATTTCTCCTATTTGTTCTTCTAAAATGCTCATGAATGGAGTTTTAGGAGTTAAGTTTGATTCAATGGGTGCTGGAAGGATGTCTAAAGATAGTTTTAATTTTGAAGATAAATTAATATAATCTTGCTTAAATAACTTCATTGACTCTTCATTACATGCCTCTTGATTTTTGTAAGAAGAACCGGCTTTGAGGGTTGAAGGAAATAGGACATTAGGTCTATAAGTCTTGGATAAATCATCTATTCTCTTTTTTTTTATGTATATCCCATTTAAACTGGAACTAGCATCAGTACTAATTCCTAGCTTAGGTTCTTCTATGCGGTTAGTCTTAGTACTAACCAATTTCTCTAAATTTTTATTTTGGCTTGCATCAGTACTAGCCTCTCTCACCTGATCTTGGAATAGGTCCATAAGAATCCTATAGCTTTTAAGTTCAAAAATTACTTTAGCATTCTCAAATTGGAGATTCTTAAGTGGGACATTAAATTGATAACTTAATCCAAATGGTTGGTGGATATTAGGTGGGTTGTTTGAAATTGGTAGGCTGGATAGTTAATCTAGTTCTCTCCTCATGTTAGACTCAACTAATTATCCTATTTGAGCTTCTAGCTTGGTGATAGATTCTTGTTGAGTTAAGATCGATTATTGTTGATTCAAAATTAATTATTGAAGTTGGTTAAATCTATTATCAGCTAGATTGGTTTATTGAGGAGGTGGGTATGATAGCTGATTATTATATGATGGCTGGATAAACTGACTAGGGTGACCATTATTATAGGCATAGTTTTGGTATTAGGGTCTATTCTAATAATTTTGCATAGATAAAATTTGGGTCTGAGTCTAAGTCTAAGTCTGTTGGGATGTCCAAGAAAAATTATGGTGGTTGCTCCAATTTGGATTATATAAATTTGAAAATGGATCATTAATCAATTTGGAGTAACCTTGAGCAGCTTGAACTTATTCTTGGATAAAATGTGGAAACTGTGCAGTAATAGATTATTCATTCACATAATGGGTTGGGCTAGCACAAATAGAATAAAACTTTTGATAATTAGAAGGTGATGTGAATTATGCAGGAGATTGTTGACCTAGGGTTAGGAGTTGATCTAATTTTTGCACAAGAAGATCAATTTTATCTAATTTTTGGACTATTAGGCTCAGATCAGCCATTTGATTATCAGGTTTAATATGAATCAACCATTTAATTAAGTTCAACTAAATCAAAAAAAGTGATTTTCTACCATGCATGTATTAGTGTAACCCTAATGTAGGGTTCAAAATTTTTTAGAAATTTTATTTTATACATATATATTTTTAATTATTTTATTATATTATTATTTTTTAAAAAATTATTTTTTAAAATTATTTTAATTATTTTAATTATTTTAATTATTATTTTTAATTTAATTTAATTAGATTTAATTATTATTTTAAATATTTTTAGTTAGTTTAATTTAATTTAATTTAATTTTTATTTTATTTTATTTTTAAAGAAAAAATAATAAAAAAATAAAAGTTCTAAAGAAGAGGTCTTAAGGAGTCCTAGAACTAAGAAGAGAGAGAAGAATTAGGTTTAATTAGATTTGATGTTGGTTAGTAATCAAATTGGTCAATCAATCCTGACTAAAGATTATCCTAAATCTAGATAGCTCCTAACTGTTAAGGTCACCTTCGAGCCCTCCAAGTGTAGGATCAACCAATCAACTGGTCAGGTAAGTGTAAGATCGATGGGAGTCCCTCCGTTGCTTGTCTTAGATACCAATTATGCTTGGCCAGGTAAGCAAACGGAATCAATTATAAACCACCTTTCTTCGGGCCCAATCATCCCTGAATCACTTTTCTAGACACCAGTCAAATTGACTAATCCTAACCTGATTCAACTCTGAGGATTTCTTATCCTATTGAGCTTGAGCTCCTAGGGCTAATGTCTAATTGATTTTAATTTAAAGGTTTAGATCAATGGTAGATGCTGGTTGATTGTTTGTTGGCCAAGGAAGGGTGATCAAATCCCTACCTTATCTTGTTTAATTGGATATTGCCTTTAATTTGATTTAATATGAATATATATAAAAAAATTTTAATCAAAGATTTTTATGTGATTTAAACTAGATGCATGCAACTAATTGAATTCTAAAAGGCTTACCTTACCTCCAGCAATCACCAAAAAAAAATAAAAATAAAAATAAAATTAATATGATGCATGCTCTAAACAGTTGGGATTTCTAATCTTGTCATGAGATTTTTAATTAGATTTAAGTGAATATATTTTTTTTAAATTTAATTTAAAAATAAAATAAATTAAAAAGAAAAAAACTAGGGTCAACATTGATCTCACCAAGTAAAACTAAATTATTTGTTCCTTGCCCTGGTTTTTTTTGTTCTTTAACCTCTTTTTTTGCAAAATAAAAAAAAGTTAGCAAGCAATATTTACAAGAAAATAAAAATTTTATTTATAATTTATTTATAGAAAAATTAAAGAGATCAAAAATTTAATGTTCATGCCTTCCTCGGCAATGATGCCAAAAACTTGATAAGATTAATCCTCGACAATGGTGCCAAAAACTTAATAAGAGCACGATATTATCGTTAAGACACCGTATCTATTAGTTTAATATGACTTCTTAAAATAATTAAAAATACATAGATAGCAGTGAGTTGGATCGAATCTATAGAAAAGATAGTGTTTTTGAATTTAAAATCTTTGATTTTTGAAAAAAAAAAAAAATTTAAGTTTTGAAATCAAAAGTAAAGTCATAAAATTAAAAGCGAAAATTAAAAGGTACAGAAATTTAAACTTGGTACTAAGATCTACTAGTTAGATCTTAGCATCTACTTACAATAAAAAAAATAACTAAAGTATAAAAATTAAATTATAATAAAATAAAGAGCATAAAATTAAAGAACATAAAAATAATTATTTTTATTAATTAAAATTTTAGAATTTAAATACATAAAATTTAAAAAAGAGAAAATAAAATAGGCTGATCTCTGATCTTGGATCGGCATTGGCAAAAAAATGGTGTAGAAGCCCAACTCTTCTTTTCGGCACCTGTTGCTTTGAAGCAGTCATTAACCCATAGTCTAGCTTCACCCTGTACCAAAGCTTTCCTCTAATCAGATCTATTGATTTCTAGAGGCTTGGGATCCTTTTTATAGAGCTAGGGGTGCTGGAGAGTTTTCTTCTGGGCAATGTGAGACTAAGCAGCTCTTTGATCATCAAAATATGGAGAAATCCAAGTAAAAATTTGATTAAAAGGAGTCCTAGTTGAATCCTACTGCTTTGGATGAAATCTGGCCATTGATAGGAATCCAACAAAATTGGATGCATATCAGCTCAAATCAAGTTGGATTAAATTCTGACCGTTCGATTGAGTTAATTAGAAGAAAATCTGGCCGTCGGATATAGTTCTGGATGTTTTAATCAAGTCAGAAGCTTCTTGGATCATTGGATCTTCATCGACTAGTTTTTTGGCCATCGGATCGTGCCAGATCACTGATGGAATTTGAATCAAATCTGGAAATAACCACCACCATCCGATCTTGACCATAATCAACTAGATCCGTCCGATCGTGCCTTAATTGTTTCCATAGACTGCATGGACCGGTTGCACCATACACCGCAACCAATCAACACATCCTATCACCGAGTGAAAAGTAAAAAATGCCCTATGAGCCACGATAGATTTTTTGTGAATCCTTTAAGGGTCTAGGTCCAGCATGTGTCGCTCTGTGATTCGCTGATTTCTACTGAACTGGTGGTCCACGCCTGAATCATGGACCGACTGATGGCTTTCGTGGCTGAGTCGGCTTGGCTTGGCACATTTGGATGCACCAACTTCATTGGCTTGGCTTGGCTTGGTGGCTTGGCTTACAGAGCTGGCTGAGCCATTTTTCTTTTTTTATTTAATTTTTTTTATATTTAGAAATTCATATCTTTTTCGTTTTAGCTCCGTTTTGCTTCAAACATATTTTTTTATGATCAAAAAAATGAGCTCTTTCTATTGATAATAAAATTTTATTTTTTAATTTTTATTATTTTTTAATTAATTTTTTAATTAATAAAAATATGAATTTTTTAAAAATAAGTATTAATTAATTAATAATTTTTAAAAATTAATATAAATTAATTAATAAATTAATACTTTTATTGATGAATTTATGGTACTTATCAAGCTTCATTCATATATATTAAAAGTTTGAACATAAACAAAAGGCCAAAATAGGCATACATCAAAGATCAAAAAGAAGTTTAAACTATAACAAGTATTAGGTCAAATACAAAAAGATGTTTAAGCTCAAAGGTATGCAACTATAGATGGCCTACTCTAAGGTGGGGTTTGGATGAGTTAAGGAGGATGGATCCATGGTCGCTGAAGAGGGTTGCTTGACAAGGACACGCTCCATAGTAGTCTCTACTAAAGAAAAAAGTCGATCAGACACTTCATCAATGATACGGTGCACAATATCTACAATCTAATCTTCCTTAAGGCAAACCAATACAAGAGGCATTAGCTGAACAAATGGTCCTGCAGATCTCGGTGCGACCTCAGGCACTGGCATGGGCTCTTCTTTATCATCAACTTTGGTCCATTGTCCATTTACTTTCCTAAAACCCATCCTCTTCAAGGAGTTTTCATCATAGATGTCAAAATGCTTCATTTCCTTAAATGATTCACCCTCAACATCTATACCAAACTCTCTAAATATAAGGGTGAGGAATTTTCCATAGGGTAAAGTAGGTTTGGCTCTCATCCTTGCTTCGTGCATAGTCTTCATCATCAGGATAAGAAAATTAAATTTTTCTTTCTTCAGTATATGGTACAAAATCTCTACATCATTTCTTGTTACATAATCAAAACGATCGATTCGGGGGATAAAAATTTTGCAAACCATATGATGAAGAAAGCGATGCTTGGTACTCAGATGTTTCACCAAGATCTCTTCAAAGTCCAATGCATCATCTCTATTGAACAGTAGACATAATCCTTCTTTACGATCATCAAATCTCTCTGCACCTTCACTAGGAGTTTTTAGCAGTTGTCCTAATGTCTTGACTGATAGAACAATTTTGACTACTTTTACTTTAGTTTCCAATGATTGAGAATTGAACTTTGCATTCCCATAAAATTCTCTTACTAAATTTGGATAAGTAGGCAATTTTAGTGCGCCAAGATACTCCCATCTTTGAAATTTAATTCATTCCCCAATTTCAAATCCTTATTTTTCCAAAAAGTTGAAATCTATTTTTCTTTCAGTAATCACTGCCCTTGATGAGAACGGTATTACCTTCAAGGGAGAGGGTGTGGCCTGAGTTATGGGTTGAATGGGGGTAGAAAATGGAGTGAATCGTTGATGTGGTGAAAATGTTGGAGCTATAGTCGCTGGAGCAATCGATGGAGGAGGATAGGGAGGTGAAGACACGACTAAAGGAGCAGGAACCGGACCAGATTAAGATGGCTTAGTGGTGTCCAAATGATTCTTCGTTCAGTGCTCATACGTTTGATTTTGGAGAGGTGTGACTTGAGGATGCATGCAAAGCTTCTTCTTCCTTGGTGCCATAGATCCAGATCCTCTCTATTATGGTTTTTTGGGCTTTGATTTGGGGTTTTTCTAAGAAAAGTTAGATACCCTAGAGTTTTAAGGTGGGATGGCTAAGAGAGGTGAACAAGAAATAAACAACATCCCGTGGGAAATCCTATTTCATAAACAGGATTCCTGACACTTAGTCGACTAAGATTAAATTTTGAGTCGACTAAGTCATGGTTGACTAAGATGTTGACTTAGTCAGCTTAGTTTGGTATAGAACTAAATAGTTAAAGATTTAGTCCAAGAAATTTGCAATGAGACATACCTTTTCTAATGAAGTTTAAGCATAGATGATTTAAGAAAATTCATCACATTATGACAATCATTTCAACATGCAATCATATTCAATAATTTTAACAATATGGATCAAATAGGCCTAATTACTTTCTTATGGTACAGGTCTTTCTTCATTTAAAGATTTAGTGAAAATATCTATAATTTGATTTTCAGTTGGCACAAACTCAAGAGTTATATTATTATTTTGTACATGGTCTCTAATAAAATAATGTCTAACCTTTATGTATTTTGTTCTTGAGTGTAATATTTGATTCTTTGTTAGATTTATTACACTTATATTGTTACATCAAATAGGAATGTTGTTACATATGATACTATAGTTTTTTAGTTCTTGTTTGATCCATAATAGTTGAACACAAGAACTTTTAGCAATAATGTATTCGACTTCCATCATAGACAAGGCTACTGAGTTTTATTTCTTACAAAATTATGAGATCAAATTTACTCCTAGAAATTGATATATTCTATTTGTACTCTTCTTATCTAAGCAACAATTAGTAAAATCTTAATCACTATATCCAATTAAATCTAGTGAAGATTATTTTGAGTATCATAAACCTACATCTTGAGTATTTATTAAATAATTAAAAATTCTTTTAACTATAGTTACATGTGATTCTTTAGGATTTGATTGATATCATGCATACATGCATATACTAAACATTATATCAGATCTACTTGTAGTTAAATAAAACAAAGATCCAATCATACCTCGATATAACTTAGGATCGACTGCTTCTCTTTTTGCAACTTGGTCAAGCTTATAGCTTGTGCTCATAGGGGTGCTACTTCCTCTAACATTCTCCATCCCAAATTTTTTTAATATTTTCTTTATGTATTTACTTTGGTTGATGAAGATCCTCTCATATGATTGCTTAATCTGGGTCTAAGAAAGAAATTGACATCATACTCATCTCGAACTTTTCCTGCATAAGACTAGCAAGATCCCTACACAAAGCCTTATCAGTAGCTCCGAACACAATGTCATCAATATATAATTGCATGATTAATAAATTATTTAATTTTCTTTTAATAAATAATATTTTATCTATATTTTCTCTTTTAAAATTATTGTTTAATAAAAAATTTACTCAATCTATCATACGAAGTCCTAGGAGATTGTATTAATCCATATGCTTTCTTCAGCCTATAGACATGATTAGGCAATTCTTGATTTTCAAAATCTGGAGGTTGTTCAACATAAACTTCCTCCTCAATTAATCCATTCAAGAATGCACTTTTTACATGCATTTAAAAAAGTTTGAAATTCATAGAACAAGCAAATGATAGAAGCAATCTAATAGCTTCAAGTCTAGTTACTGGTGCAAAGGATTCATCAAAATCAATTTCTTCTTCCTGATTGTATCATTGTGCAACCAATCTAGTCTTGTTTCTAATTACATTGCCCTTCTCAGCAAGTTTATTTCTAAAGATTCATTTAGTACCAATTACAATATAGTTTTTAGGTCTTTCAACTAGTTTTCAAATTTTATTTCTTTCAAATTGGTTTAACTCTTCTTGTATTGCTAATATCTAATTTGAATCCTTTTCAGCTTCAATTATGTTTTTAAGTTCTAAATGAGATATAAATGCAACATGATTCATGGCTTCCCTAAGAGATAATCTAGTTTTAACTCCATGAGATAGATCATCTATAATTAATTTCTTGGGATGATTATGATCATACCTTCATTCCTTTGGTAGATTAGATGTACCTCGGTCTTCTTGGGGTTATGGCTCCCTTTCTTCAACATCCTATTCTTCACCTTCTTTTTCTTGTAAAGGAGTATCTTCAAGTATCATATTTTTTAATTTTTTTTAATATTATCTACATCCATATCAAATTCTTCTTCTCTTGCTTTATGAGAGTTAGATTCATCAAAGATGACATGCATGGATTTCTTTATAACTAATGTTCTTTTATTAAATACTCTATATGCTCTACTATTTGTTGAATAACCTAGGAAAATGCCTTCATATGATTTTGCATCAAATTTGTTTAATTTATCTTTACCATTTATCAAAATAAAGCATCTACATCCAAAAGCTTTGAAATATGAAGCATTTGATTTCTTTTCTTTGTAAAGTTTATATGGAGTTTCCTTCAAAATAGGTCTAATTAAGGCTCTATTTAACATATAGCATGCGGTGTTATTAGCTTCTACACCAAAAGCATTTTGAAAAATTACTTTCACAAAGCATGGTCCGAGCTATTTTAATTAATGTTCTATTCTTTTTTTCTATTATCTCATTTTATTAGGATGTCCTAGGTGCTAAAAGATTATGATTTATTTCATATTTAGAGCAAAAACTTTCAAACTTTTGATTTTCAAATTTCGTGCCATGATCACTTCTTATATACAAAATATTGCATTCATTTTCTTATTATTTTGTTAAATAGATTAATAAATATATCAAAGACATTATCTTTATGAGATAAAAATAAAATCTATCTTGATAAATCATCAATTATAACAAAGCCATATTTTTTTCCTTCTAGACTAGTAGTTGAAATTGGTCCAAATAAATCGATATGAAGTAACCCTAGAGGTCTAGTTGTTGAAAGAAAATTCTTGAATTTGAAAGAGGATTTTGTTTGATTACCAAGTTGACATGCTTTGCAAACCTTATTCTTTTCAAATTTTATTTTGGATAATTTTTTACTAAGTCAAGCTTAATTAATCTAGACAATAAATCTATGCTTGCATGACCTAGCCTAGTATGCCATATCTAACTAGATTCATTTACTTGGACATTCATAGCAACAAGACATTCAACATTTTTTTTTTTTGAGTTCATCAAGATCAACAATATAAATATTGCCATATCTATTGTCATCCACAACATCTCAGGCATCACCTAGCTCTGATACCATATTATTGTCCACAACGTTTCAGGCATCACCTAGCTCTAATACCAAATTGTAGACCCATGATATCGCTCGAACGTCAATCATCCTTGACATCACAAGCATCGATATCATGTTGCGGAAGATCCTGATCTTTAGCATAGACTTGAAGGAACTTATGACATTCTCTATGGACAGCAAACAATCGATCCTCCACCTGGATTTGTGATGGGGTGCCTCCCTTCTTGGGCTTGAGGGAGATACCCCCTTCTCTAGGGCTTCTTCAAGAACCCTAGGGCGGAAACTCTAGAGAGAAGAGAAGAAGAGAGTTGAGGGAGAAAAGGTCTGTATTGATTTCAACCTTGAAAACTCTAATACAACCTATGTATTTATACATAGCCATTAGGTCCAACCAAAAACTCTCCTGGCAATCCAATACATGAAAGCACTCACCGAGCCTATGTACATTCATGTCTCCCATGCTCTCATCCTCTGGATCTAGACCCAACCCATACAAGAATTAGCCACCTTAAGACCTCTCAAACCAAGCCTTAAGACCCCTAGGATCAATTTAGACCATAGTTCAAAATAGATCCTCACGTAACTCTACCCGCGCATAGAGCCGACTCAGTCTCAGCACTGAGCTGGCTAAGTTCCACTTAGTCAGCTCAGTCTGAAACTGAGCCAACCCAGTTCTATGTGATGCCAGCAGTTTTGAATGCTTAGCTCTCTATTTTGTCTATGCTCTAAGACTTAGTCGACCCAGTTTTGGACTGAGCCGACTAACCTATAGAAAATCTTCTTTCTGCAGTTTTGATTCTCTGGCTTTGGTTTCTTATTTCACCTTATGTCCTAGATCTCCAAAACACCAATCAAGCTCCTGGAATCCCTAGAGCCAACACCATGACTCCTCCCGTGGCCTCCCAAGGCTTGGGAGTGCCATAAATCCTCATAATCTCCATCTTGGTGCTCCCAAGCCTTGGCAAACCTATCGGCAATGACCTCCTGCACAATCTCGCTATCCCTGCACACTCGACAGCATCTATGCAAACATTACCTCCATCAATTTTCTTCAACTATTGTGCACCCTTGAGGCCTTTGGGATGACCGTCTCCACCGCTGAAGACCTATATTTGCTTCTTGGCATCATCCTGAAATTGTTGGATCCCTTCTGCTTAGCAACTGCATCACTATTCCTAGACTTTCCTGAAGAACCTACAGCATTTCTGTACTAGTATATTTTATACCACCTGACACGATCTCCTTAGAGCTATGCCTGTCCACTTGCACATGCCACTCCACCTAAAACTATGCATCATCGGTGCTCTGAACTCATGCCAAATTTTCTATCCAATTGTGAAGCCACCTCTCTAGAGCTCCACCTATATCTGAAGTCCATCTAATGTCACAGAAGTTGATTCTATCATCGAGTCCCTCGAGGCCAACCACTCAACACTGCACTACTGAGCTTGCCACTGCACCTTGAACACTGTCGCTGCCCCTTCGAACCCTCCGCACTCTGTAGCCCTCTTCGAAGCCATCTCGGATACCTCCACAATCCACGAGCACCTTCGAAACCCAAGAGCTCATCCAACTCTTCTGAAACTAGCGACTGAACCTTAGAAAATTTCATCCTAGTCCTTTTCTTCTGCCCCTACACCAGCCATCGCTTCAATTATGCCCAGAGCACCATCCTCCACCTGAACCACGACTCTCCCTAATGCCCCTATAGAAGAAACTTGATCCATGATACTCCTAACTGCTAGAGACCTTTTGACGCTCCCTGAGACTTGCATTCGATCTTCCTGAGATACCACTGACACTCTCTACTGAGATACACTACTCGACTGCTGCACCATCGAGCCTCTCTCAGTCTCGTGCCTTTAGGAAAATGCTATTGCAGTACTCCAGCGCTTCTTAACTTATCTCTACATCGCTCTACAGCCATCCAGCCCTGACCTGCTGGACCTCCATGGATCATCCATCTCCATCATCTCTAAGGCTTCACAAATTCATGCTCTGATCAAACCGCTGAATACATCTCCGACTACTTTTCCGCCTTTCTGACATCGAAGGACGTATAGTCGCTTCTTTATCCTTCCTTCAACCATTATCCCTTGAAAAACCTCTCTTCAATAGTTCTACACTACCCATCTTTTTAAAGAACCCTGATGCTCTCTACTGAGATACCTCCCTCGGCTGCTGTATCACTAAGCCTCTCTTAGCCCTACATCTTTAGGAAAGCACTACTGTAGCACTCTAATGCTTCCTGCCTATCACATAACTGTCATACACCCCAGCCTTTCCATCAAGATCGATCAGCAAATCATGCACCAAATCCTTCCACCCTGAGAAAATCCCTTTCTATTAAACCTCTCAACCTCCACCTTCAACTTGCTACTCTCGGTTGGCCAAACCATAGCAACAACAAAGATAGAGTTGAGACATACCGTGGAATCCTTGTGCAGATTTCTAATTTTACCTTGTATGACTTCTCCTTTACTTTCATGCACCATCAGGCTTTGAAAACCTAACTCTAAAATCTAGCTCCTTCCACGCACCATCAGGCTCTAAAACCTAGCTCCTTCCATGCACCATCAGGCTCTGAAACCAAATATTGGGAATATGCGCTCTTTCCACATGGATCGGCATGGCCGTTGGTGATTAGCCAAGCAATAAGCAAGTACTTCTCAGAGATTAATGTAGAAGCATGATCAAATAATTCAAGAAATAGAGAAGAAGAGATTTTTGGAAGAAAAGAGCTTTTATTCAGTATATTTTAGCACTCTAACAACCTTGACCTATTTCTAGTATATATACTTTAAAAAGGGTCAAGCCCAAGCTCATAGAAAAACTCTCCAAATTCAAATAATCCACGTACATAAAATAATAACCCATGAAAACTGAGCCGACCCAATTTTAGACTGAGCTAGCTAATCTACAACTAGATCGGCTTTCGACATTGCTAATATTATTAATGATGGAATTAGTAATTTTCGTAATGATGGAATTAGTAATTTTTTCTCCAAATTAGCTGGTTATTAATTTTTTATAAAAAATTATTTAAAAATATTATTAATGATGGAATTAGTAATGGCATTTTACCATCGTTAATAATCCATAACTAGTTTGACTCCAAATTGAACTAGATTCGAATCCAATTCAAAATTCTGCCAAATCTAATTTAATTAAGATTTGAATTTAAATACTACTTAAATTATAAAATCTAATTAATCTTAAATTAAATAAAAATTAATTAAATTAAATCTAATTTAAATTAACTAGGAGAACATAGTTTTTAATTTGGGTTCAATTCGAATTCAATTTGAAATCCTGTCAATCCTAAATCAATTAGACTTTTAATTCAAGTCCTACTTATGTAGTAAAATTCAATTACTTTCAAATTAAATCAAGCCTAATTAAATTTAATCTTATTTAAATAATTAGAAAAAAATAATTTTAATTTGAATTCAACTCGAATCTAATTCGAGATCCTACCAAGCCTAATTCAATTAGGCTTCAAATCTAAATCCTAAATGGATTATAAAACCCAATTGATCTCAAATTAAGTCAAGATTAATTAAATTAAAATTAATTTAAATTAATTAGAAAAGAATAATTTTTAATTTAAATTTAATTTAAATCTAATTTGAATTTGATTCAAATTTAATTAGAAAACCTGTCAATTCTAATTCAATTAGACTTTAAAATCTAAGTCGTACATGGATAGTAAAATCCAATTACTTTCATATTAAGTCAAGCCTAATTAAATTTAATTTAATTATAATTAATTAAGAAAAAATAGTTTTCAATTTAGGTTCGATCTAAATGTAATTGGAACTTGATTCAAATCTAATTCAAAATCCTGTCTAACCTAATTCAATTAGACTTTGAATCCAAGTCCCAATTAGATTGTAAAATCTAGTTACATTCAAATTAAGTCAAGTCAAATTAAATTTAATATGATTTAAATCAATTATAAGAAAATGATTTTTAATTTGTGTTTGATTTGAATTCAATTTGAATCTGATTCAAATCCAATTCAAAATTGTGTCAAACCTAATTCAACTAGACTTTGAATCCAAATTTTACTTAAAATATTAAAATCCAATTATCCTCAAATTAAGTTAATCCTAATTAAATTAAATTTAATTTAAATCAATTAGAACTTGATTTATAAATTAATTAAGTTTAAAAATTTAATAAAATTAAATATTAATTTTTCACCATCCAAAAAATGACTTAAAAGAAAAATATTAATATCAAAAAACTAATATTAGTGATGGCTTTAGTGATAGTAAAAATGCCATCACTAATAATTTTAAAAATATTATTTTTAAAGTATAATTATTAGCAATAAAAATAATATTACCGATGGTATTTGCCGTTGCTAATAATTTTTTTCATATTAGCAATGGAAGAAGATTATTGGTGATGGAAGTTACTACCGCTAATAATATTTTTGCCTTCATTTTTCCCCACCTTACCACACGTCCTTATTTTCCTCCATGCCATTGCCTACTGTCCCCTCATTTTTTCTCACCCTATCACCCATCGCCTTCTTGTTTTCCCACCAACCCCCATCCTCCAGCATTTTTGTTCCCTTGTACCACTGCCCTCTCCCCACCCCTTTGGTCCGCCCACCACCCCCTCTCTCCCCCAGCTAGCGGCCTCGCCACTGCTATGCTCAACCCTCCTTCCCAAGCCTCCAATCGCCTCCCATCTCTCCAAGCCCCTTGACATAAGCTCCCAACCTCCTGCCTTACTGAAACTCCGACTCGCCACCCTCCTGTCCCCCACCATTCGGTTCCCTTGCCATCCCATCTTTCCCACCGATCGCCTACCCTAGCCGCCTCCTATCTCCCTCCCTGAACCCTCGACCGCTTCCTACCTCCCAAAACCCTCAGCCTTTCGGTTCCCCCGCCATCCTCTCTCTCCCCCGGCCAGCAGCTTCCCCCCAGTCGTTTCCTTCCACCAGCTGCACTCGGCCCACCTCCCCGAGCCCCCAGCCTCTTGTTGCCTCCTCGAAATCCCAACCACCACCCCCTCTCCCCCACCCCTTGGTTCCCCTATCACCCACTCTCTCCCCTCGGTCGGCTCCCCCTGGCTATGCCTGGCCTGCCTTCCTGAACTCTCGGCTGCCTCTTGCCTCCCTAAGCCCTCGGGCGCAAGGTCCTAGCCTCCTACCTCCCTTAAACCTCGGCCTGCCACCCTCCTCTTTCTTGCCCATTTGGTTCCCTCACCACCCCCTCTCTCCTCCCAGCCGCCTCCTGCCTCCTTCCTCGAACCCTTGGTAGCCTCTTGCCTCCCTAAATCTCCAACCCTTCGATTCTCCTACTACCCCCTCTTCCCTCGATCAACGGCTTTCCCTCAACCATCTCCCTCCAACTGTACTTGGCCTTCTTCCTTATCCTCGAAACCCTAGCCCACCACCCCCTCTATCCCATCCTTCAGTCCACCCGCCACACCCTCTCTCCTCTAGCCAATGGCTTCCCCACGACGGCACCTAGCTTGCCTCCCCGAGTCCCTAGCCACTACTAATCCTAACATCTTATGCTTTTCATTCTCAGCATATAGAGTGCTCGAACCGAGAAAAGGTTTGGGCTTTATACACGAGGCCGATACATGCCCTACGCACTCCAATCTTGATGTGCAGAGTGCTTGAACCGAGGAAAGGTTTGGACCGCATTACAAACATAGACCCAAGACATGCCCTACGTGCTCTGATCTCGGCATGTAGAGTGCTCGAACTGAGAAAAGGTTCGGGCAGCATTGTAAACCATCCCTATTTGCAATGATGTCCCTTACTTCTATGATTATGCTTTTAGGAATACTGTACTCTTACTTCAAGGATAGGCTCATTATTCTTATAAGAAATATGTCAATAGAGAATGTTTGATAGGGATAGAATAGTTGTCCATTTATATAGGAGTGGATTTATGCCAAACTACAAGCATTGGTACTTGTATAGGGATCAAGATGTGAGAGACAATTATAAGGGCTTCGAAGGCTCTACTTATCCAAGACCTTGTTGATATGCAAGAGCTTAATGGGGATGGCTTGAGCAGATGATTAACACATTTGGTGTTTGATTTGGTTATTGGTAGATGTCCATGTACTATCTCAAGAAGAATGGTATAGTCTCACAATGGACTCCACCTAAAATACCTCAATTTAATGGGGTTTCAGAATGAAAAAATCAAATCCTATTAGATATGGTCGGATCCATGATGAGCTTCATAGATCTTTCTAAATTTTTTTAGGGATATAGTCTACTAACAATAATTTACCTACTGAATAAGATTTCTTTTAAAACTGTTCCTACCACACCATATGAGATATGTTATAGTAAAAAGCCAAGTCTAAGTAATATCAAGATTTGGGGTTGTCCAGCCCATGTCAAGCAACGGCAGGCAGACAAGTTAGAATCAATATCCCTTAGAGCTCAATTTATTGGATATCCTAAGAAGTCGTTAGGATATTACTTCCATCTTCCTGAGGACCACAATATAATTATGAGTCGACATGCAATCTTTCTTGAGAAATAGTTTCTTCAAGATGGAGGCATAGAAAGATAGATTAGACTCGGAAAGAAAGTCTCCGAAGAGCAAGGAGCCAAGAAACTTGAGGAACTTGATCAGTCTGAGCCAATCTACAAACTATCTCCTCCATATCATAGGTCAAATAGGATTTTCCATCCTTCTAAAAGATACTTAGGTATTATTTCAGAGGATGTAGAGAAAATATTCCTCATAAAATGGGGTACATGGAGATGATCCCAAGACCTATGATGAGGCGATATCAGATATCGACTCTGAGAAATGATGAGAGGCAATGAAGTTAGAAATTTACTCGATGCGCTCGAACCAAGTCTAGACCTTGGTAGATTTACTTGAAGGTATCATACCCATTGGGTATAAATGGATCTTCAAGGGAGAGATTGATGCAGATTAGAATATGGAGTCATTCAAGACTAGGTTAGTACTGAAAGGATATAGTTAGTATGAAGGCATTGACTATCAAGATACCTTCTCACCAGTGGCCATGCTAAAATCCATTCACACACTGATTGCTATCACTACTACAGAACAAAGCTACGGGAGTGGTTTGTAACCGCTGTCGTAGCCTAAAAAATTATTATGATAGGCTATGGCAGCGGTAAGCTAACCGCTGCCACTATGGCCATCGTCGTAGATCTATGGTAGCAGTTATTACAGCGGTTATGTAAACCACTACCATACACTGTCTATGGCAGTGGTTCTATAACCATTGCCATAGGTCGAGATATGGTAGCAATTCTGTAACTGCTGTCATAGCTCAACCTATGATAGTGGTTATAAAATCACTACCATAGCTCGACTTATGACAGCAGTTACAGAACCACTACCATAGATCTAGTGCAGCGATTTTGTAACCGCTGCCATAGATCAATGGCAGCGGTTGGCACATAACATGCTGCCTCATTTGGCATGCCTACGATAGTGATTTTGCAACTACTATCGTAGCATTTGAATAATAAAAAAATATAAAATTTTTAATTTTTTATATATTTTACCTGATAAATATAGAGATATATATGACACAATAAAAAAGATAAGAAAATATTATAAATATAAGAATATTTTTGAAATGCTCAAATTTTATTATCAAATAAAATTTATTATAATATTTTTTTAAAAAAATACATCAGAAGTCCCCTAAATCTACATCATCATCATCACTAGGAGATGGAGCATGAGTTGGAGGAGCTGGAGATGGAGCCGGAGCTAGAGGAGTTGGAGCTGGAGGGGCTGGAGCTGGAACATTGGCCAACATGTCCCCAAGGCCCGTGAAGTCTACTCCAAAATGTATGCTAAGCCTCATCACCATGGTGCTTAGGATGCCCTCCAAATGAGATGTGCGCTTCTCAACATGAGCAGCCTGCATCATAGTCTGATCTGCTCGTATCGTAGCCTGAGCTGCCTACGCCAATGCCTCCTCAAGTTACTCCTAACTAACAATATCGAAAGCATGTGAAGAGATGCTCATCTCAGACCAGTAGTTCATCAGCATATGTCTAGGCCTGCATCGGATCCTCATAGAGTGCTCAGGCCCCAAGATCTGAAATAAATGGTCATAAAGGCTAGAGGTGTCCAGACCCTCACTCACGAGCACATTTAACTGCACCTGTAATTATAAATTCAAATAAAATTTTATAAAAAATACTATAATACTGATAATATATACTAATATATTTATTACTTACAAAAATTCTTTCAATCATGGTATTCATCGGCCTATCCTTCTTGTCTGCACAGTTGAATCAAAAGATCTCGCTATAGTTGGGCATCACTCCATTTATCATTAGCTATAATAATAGATCAATTTATTAGAAATATAAAAAAATATAAATTTAATTTATCTAACAAGATTTAGAATTTATTATCGCTCTATGCACATGACTAGCCATAGACTCATGGCCTAGAGTGTGCGTGTAATCTTGGGTTGCCCGATTCTTCTAGTTCTAATGAAAGGTAGCCTAACAAGTATTCAAATAAATAAAAAATATTTAAAAAATATTTAAATATAATTTTAAGCATATTAAAAATTTAAAAGTTAAAAATTTTACCTCGAACTCCTAGCTCCTCTAATGTCTAACCATCTCCTTCCATTGACTCGGAGGACAGTCCTATATCCAAGGAACAAGCTCCTCTAGAGTATCTCATCGGTGCCCGAGCCATCCTCTATGCAACTTGATCTTGTAGTCCTAGTACAACTCTCCAATCTTCTTCAGTCGAGCATCTTAAGCCCTCTCATGATCTAGGAAGTCGTACGTCCTCTGTATAAAGTTATCAAAAGTCAGTTACCAAATTATTCTAATCAAATAAAGTGTAAACATATCAAACGCATATATTTAATTAAGATATACTTATCCATATCTCCTTCCACACTCGATCCCTAAAATCAGCATCTATCAATTGCCAATCCATGGACAATACCGGAATGATGTTAGACCACCTCACAAGTACTCCAAAAAAAGAATGCATCTCTCGCGTGGTCTTTCCTACTGGCCTTCCCTTCGCATCATAATGCACCATCACCTGATGCTAGTAGTTCCATACATGTGGCATGCATGTGGGATAGCAAAATATCTTACTAGATAATGCACCCATAATGAAAATACATTAGACAAATATATAAGTATATAAATACTATATAAATAAATAAATAAATAAATAATATAATAAAAATATACACTTAGATGTTGGTGTCGGAGCATGTGTTGGAGATGTGGCTGATGGTAGAGGTCAGATGTCGGTGGAGTAGATGCCGGTAGTAGAGTAGATACCGATAGTAGAGTAGATGTCGATGGTCCCTGAGTAGCCAATGCAGAGATAGATGAAGTATGCTCCAATTGCTCCTCAGATGCTAAGCTCCGCATAACCCACCGAGAGGCAGGGGTGAAAGCAAGATGGCGTTTCAATGCCATCGTGACCTGCAACGTTAATGAACATTAACCAATATAACATGTTGAATAATAATATTAGTATAGCATCAACAAATAGACTCTAATATTTATACCAGAATGTTGAAGTCATCACCTAGTGGTATCTATAATATGGACATCACCATTGCTCCTGATAAATGTATCTGGGATCTCGATAGTACAAGGTAAGTTTTGAAGAAAAATCTCATTTTCTACCGTAGGATCGTGCAGATTTGATCAAATATGGGGTAGATTTTTCTAAAAAAATTTTAAATAATCTAATCAGATCTAAGAGTTCTTACATCTGATCATGATAATCTAATATTTAAAATTAAATCAGATTTAATTTCTTACCTTATTTGGATAATCTGATTATCCTGTGATGATCCTGATCTTTTCTGAGGTTCTGAAAGGAGCCACGAATGCACCTAGCCTCTACTAGCATCCACTCAGACAGGATCTAGATGACTTCTCCTCATGAATCTTTTCTTCAAAGATCATATCTGAATCTGATCTAAAAAATCTTCAAAATAATTTGAGAAGTGTGCTTGTCCATCTCACGAACACCATCGCGTAGATGCCAAACTCTTCATAATTTGATTAGATCTTTTTCTCTGATTTGCACCCAACCTTTGGGATATAGAAGAAGGAGAGAGAGAGGATTAGAGAGAGTGTGGAAGATGGAAGGGGAAGCAGCCTTTTGGGTGAAAAATAAAACTTACGTTGAAGTGCCTTGGCATGAGAAGGATTTATATCAAATACCAATGCCAAAAGGAGTCCCATTTGACCAAAATAACTATTTTATTTTTACTATTGGGACTTTAAGTCTTATTTCTCATGTAGAATACTAGATCCTATCTAGTTTTCATGCCAAAAAGACTTCAAAAAGGTGTTGGCATGAGTAGATAAGAAGAGTCCACTGCGCTTAGGACTTTTCCCTCAAGAGTTTGATCCAAATCAAACTCTATCATAACTCAATCTAGGCATCTCTAAAAATCAAAAATTTAGTACACCCAATGTATGACTCATGCCCTATCACATATCCAAAAATTAGATTAAAATAATTTCTAGAGAATTTTTTATAAGTATCTGATCAGGTGACTCTCAATTCTCTCAAATAGATCAACTTTTGATCGTAGTCCATGGGCACTATGAATGGATTTAATTTCTATAATTAATCTAACCTAGATAGGTTTTAGTTAGATAAAAATAAACCCATTCAAGATATAAGAATGAGTCAAATTAAATTTGACTCAGTTGTGATGAATTAGAAAGATTATAGAAGGAGAAAGTTAGGCTCAATCATGTGCTAACACGATTATCCTGAACCTGATTGGATCTAATCCAAATCAATCAAACTGGGTTAGCTTAATTGATGATATCCAAATTCAAATTCTTATTTATGTGATCCAGTTAGATTCAGTTTCATATGATAATGAGATATGTCATGATCTCTATCATCGACATCATCGAAATACCTTATGATGGACCAGAACTTTTTTGATTCATATAATTAGAATGATCGATCATCAAAATCATTCTAATTGCTCCCAAAATCTACCAGTGGTACCTAGCAATATATGATGGCAACCCATTAGAATTGAAAGCAAATCTCTTGGTGCAGTTATCTGTGTGATTGGGTTCTTCTATCTTAAGCTCTGACAGGATTAGGGTTAAAGTGAACTCATCAAACCCAACATCCGTTATATGAATTAATCATTCGATCCAAGGTCAATGTAAAATCCTAATAGAAACTCTTTCTATCATCTTTACTCTACCATGGTCATGGGCTTAAGGACTCATTCTCATGATTATCATAGGGCTACTCCTCATCTACTGAGGTAGATAGATCTCCTATTGGTGCAATCCAATTCCTACAACGAACATTCTACAGCCAACATATACCTTAGGATTCTGAATGGCTAGTAGATCGAGTTATGGTGTAGTCAAACTATAACACCCTCAAGATGAACTATCGATACACCTCAGATCAAAGAACCAGACACACCACTGCAGCATCGAGCCAGTCATCAATGAGAAGATAGACTTTCTTATGACTGCTCGAGGTGGTCATGCTCAGTGCCCTCATTTTCTAACAAGTACCTATACTCTCGCTCTGGTGTCTCCACATCGTAGACTCAAGATGCATCTATCCTAAGAAAGCAATCATACATCAATCTTCTAGATCGATCACCATCCTTTTGATGATCCTACGAACGAAAGCAATTTATGAGTTAATTATGAAAATTTATATCTCAAATTTTTAACTCTTGAAAATATGAATTATCATTACCATTAACTCAAAGGATGTATCATAGATACTTTAAATACATACTATGATAGAAAATAATTCTTTTATTAATTTATAGTCAAAATTATAAAATTGCACTTAGAAGTGTATTGCAAGTATTTAGCCAATTTAGCTTCTAGGGCATACTTCTAACAAACTCCCACTTGATCTAAAGCCAATTGGCTATAAATCTAAGTCCCATCTTCTCAAGGTGGGCTTCAATCTTCTATTGGGTTAATGGTTTTATCAGCGGATCAGCTACATTATCTATAGTATCGACTCTCTTGAACTTGACGTATTCTTTCTCGAGGTAATCATGGATGAGGTGGTATCGCCGCTCGATGTGCTTGGATTTCTGATGAGACCTTGGCTCCTTAGCTAAGGCTATGGCACCATTATTGTCGCAGTACAAAGGGACGGCATCTGATGGCATCACTCCAAGCTCTGCGGTGAACTTTTTATACCAGAATACCTCTTTTGCAACCTCTAACGCAGCGATATACTCTACTTTCATGCTGGAGTCTGCTATCACCATCTGCTTGAAACTCTTTCAACTGATAGCTCCACCATTACAAATACACAAACTTTCAGATGTCGACTTTGGATCATCTATGTCGAACATAAAATCCGAGTCTTTATACCCCTAAACCTGGAGTTCTCCATTACCAAAAACTAGAAACATATCCTTAGTCCTTCTGAAGTACTTAAGGATACATTTCATAAAAGTTTAGTGCTCTTCATTTGGATTCGACTGATACCTACTCGTGACACTCATAGCATGGACAATATCAAGTCATGTACATAGCATGGCATACATGAGGCACCCTATTGTTGAAGCATAAGGGATCTTGCTCATGCATTCAATCTCCTCAGGTGTGCTAGGGTACATCTTCTTGGAGAGATGAATGCCATGTCTGAAGGGTACAAATCTCCTCTTGGAGTTATCCATGCTAAACCTTTTTAGCATCACCTCTATGTACATTTTCTATGAGAGCCCCAGCATCCTATTCAGTCTATCTTTATAGACCTTAATTCTCAGAATAAAGGATGCCGCTCTTTGATCTTTCAGAAAGAACTTCTTAGACAATCAAAGTTTGACTGTAGTCAACATGGGAATATCATTCCCAATTAGGAGGACGTCATCTATGTATAGTATAAGAAAGATAACAGCACTCCTATTGATCTTTTTGAAAATATAAGACTTCTCCTCGTTCTTGATGAATTCAAATGATTTGATTACATCATTGAAATAAGCATTCCAGCTCCAAGATGCTTGCTTAAGTCCATATATGGATCTTTCCAGCTTGCATACCTTGTGATCATTATCACTGGATGTGAAATCTAGCGGCTATTCCACATAGATATCTTCCTCAAGATATCCATTTAAGAATGCCTTTTTCATGTCCATTTGCCATATTTCGTAACCAAAATAGGCTGCATTAGCAAGCAATGTGCAAATGGATTTGAGCATGGCTACTAACGAAAAAGTATCTTGATAGTTAATGCCTTCGCGCTGACTATACTCTTTCACTACGAGCCTTATTTTAAATGTCTCTACATTTCCATCGATATCTATCTTTCTCTTGAAGATCCATTTACACCTAATAGGTACTATACCATCAGGTGGATCTACTAAGGTTCAAACTTGGTTTGAATGCATTGAGTCAATTTCTGACCTCATTGCCTCTAACCATTTCTTGGAGTCGATATCTGATATTACTTCATCATAGATTTTGGGATCATCACCATGAACCCTATTTCTTGTGAGAAACATTTTCTCTATATCTTTTGATATAGTACCTAAGTACCTTTTAGGAGGATGAAAAATTCTACTTAATCTATGAGGTGGAGGAGGTAGTGTTTGGGTTGGCTCAATCTAATTGGGTTCCATAGGTTTCTTAGCTCGTTTCTCATTGGAGACTTTCTTCTTGAGTCTAATCTGCCTTCTGATGCCACCATCTTGAATAAACTATTTTTCAAGAAAGATGGTATGTCGACTCACAATCACATTGTGTTCTTCTAGGAGATAGAAATAATATTCTAATGACTCTTTAGGATATCCAATAAATCGAGCTTTAAAGGATATAGACTCTAATTTATCCATCTGTTATCTCTTAACATGGGTCGGACAATCCCAAATTTTAAGATATCTCAGACTTGGTTTCTTACCATGCCATATCTCATACGGTGTAGTAGGAATGGTCTTTAAAGAAACCTTATTCAGTAAATATATAGCGATCATCAGACTATATCTCCAAAGAAACTTAGGAAGGTCCATGAAGCTCATCATGGATTGGACCATATCTAATAAGGTCCGATTTCTCTATTTTAAAATCCTATTGAGTTGAAGCATTCTAGGAGGAATCCATTGAGAGACTATGCTATTGTCCTTAAGATAGTCTAGGAATTTTCGACTAAGATATTCTCCTCCTCGATCTGATCGAAGAAACTTAATTGATTTTCCTATTTTCTTTTCTACTTTGAGTCTGAATTTCTTGAACTTTTCAAAAGCTTCAGACTTATGTCGCATCAAATATATATACCCATACCAAGAAAAGTCATCGATAAAGATGATAAAGTAGATATAATTGCTCATGGCCAGCACATCAAATGGACTGCATACATTAGTATGTACTAGGGCAAGTAGATCTGTGGCCCTTTTCCCATTCCTACAAAAGGGAGCTTGGTCATTTTGCCATGAAGGCATAATTCATAAATCAGATATGACTCGAAAGTCAACTGACTCAATAGTCTGAATTTTTCTAATTTGTTAACCCTATCTTCAGCTATATGACCTAGCCTAAGATGCCAAAGATACCTATCATTTAGACTATCCCTAGGTTGCTTTGATCCTATGGCATTCATGTTTTGCTCGATATTAAAAATAGAAACATCAATATGTAATTGATAGAGACCATTTATAAGAAAACCACTTACAATTTTATTTTTTTCATAAAGAATATTATAATAGTCCTTAAGAAAACTAATTACATAGCCAACCTATGCTAAACATGAAATAAAAATCAAATTCCTGCTTGCTACAGGCGCATAAAAATACTTTCTAAAAACTAAATCTAATTCTGATGGTAATTGTAGAAGATAGGTTCTCACGGCCACAGCAGCAACTCTTGCTCCGTTTCCAATGCATAAGATCATCTCACCATCCCTCAGCCTCTTGCTATCCTTAAGACCCTACATAGAAGTACACAAGTGAGTACTAGAACCAGAGTCAAGCACCCAACTAGATGCAAAAGAAATCGTAAGGTTAGATTCTATAATGAGCATACCTCTAGAAGGACATGCCTTCTTGTTCTTCAAGCTGGCCAGGTACAAAGGGCAGTTTCACTTTCAATGGCCGCCAGTATTGCAATGGAAATATTTTTCCTTATCGGCCTTCTTCTTCGGCTCTATCTTCTTCTTCTTCCTACCTTCCAACTTCTGCTTCTTTGTAGTCTTCTTCTTCTTTCCAAAGAACTTTCTCTTGGAAGAAGTCTACTCCACAGCAAGTACTGAGCCTTTAGAACCTTTTATAGAGCTCAGCAGTAACCGGCATGTTCATGAGTTTAGCTAAGATATTCTGAAGTTTATACATATGGTAGTTCATGATGAACTACCCATATGCATCAGTCAAGGATTGTAGAATTACATCAATCTACAGATCCTAATCTAACTTGATATCAAGCTTCTCAAGCTCTTCTAAGTTTTTGATCATCATTAGATAATGATCTTGGACTGACTGCCCATCATGCATCTGAGCCTTAAACAGTCTCTTAGTGACTTGATATTTGGCTGTGCGATTCTATTCACCAAACAACTTTTGTAGGTGAGCCAACATTTGATGACTAGTCTTAATGTCTTCATGTTGGCATTGGAGCTCATCAGACATCGAGCCCAACATGTGATACCTTGCTTTGTTAGTTATCTTCATCTATCTACTTCTTAAGAGACACTCTCTGATCAATGGATGGATGGGATGGTAAAGTGGAAGGATCCTATTTTAACACATGAGTCAACTTCTCAGAATTCAAAATAATTTTGAAGTTTCGAAGCCAATCCTTATAGTTGGATCCGATCAGTCTATGGGTGTCCAGGATATGGGCTAGTGAATTGGACGCAGACATTTTTCTATAGAGAGTCAAAGTTTCTAGTTAGATTTTGAAATTAGACTTAATCAATTTATTTAGGAGTTTCATTTTTAAATAAATTATACTTCCACTATTTACTCAAATTTCTATACTTTCTTGGTAAAGATGCAAAAATCTTCACGATTATAGATTTCTAGTGGATGGTATAGTCCCACTGACTGGCTCATCACCTCATCCAACAGTTATTGGTGATGGATCAACCGATGAGTGGACAAATCTTATCCAATAATTCTCTAATCATGGTGCATCCAAACCTGATCTCTATTTCATGAATCTCATCATGTTCAGAATATTGATCCACTTCTTAGTTAAATCAGACCCACCATTTGCATGAATTTGATTTTTGATTAAGTCTCTCACCATATCCAAAATTTTGAACCCAACCCATCCTCCAACCCATAGCATCCAATGCCTAATAAATATGGTTGCATCCTTTCGGTGCAACTGAGCCACTGTAATCAGTCGAGAACAATCAACCTCAGAAAGGGCTAGCACATCTACAATGATGGAAGACCTTAGACTTAATATTTTCTTAAAAAGATTTAATTTAGATTTCTTTAAACTTGATTTGACTTAGTCATAATAATTATGACTAACCTAGTGGCATGGGTTAGCTTGAATTGTTAGCCATCTTAAATTAGAACTGGATCGACACAAATGGCCAGATAAGTGAGACTAGTGGAAGGGATATACCATTAACTCGATAAGAATGCATTTAGATCGAGTAGCTTCCAACTAAAAATCAGACGGTCATATCTGCCAGACTTATCTTAGACACCAAATTATCGAATCAGAACCAATTGAATTAGCCTACAATCCAGGCTCAAACCACAGAGCCAAATTAGGTCTTGACTTAATTAAGTCACATCTCAATATGATTTGATCTTGATCCAGACTTAATCCTATTAGGCTAGTCAAATCTAAGCTTTCTTTTATCCTATCTAACCAACTCTTGATTTGGTTTGATCAACCACTAGACCTAACTGAGCTACCCAAGCCCAAACCCAATTTTATGAATATATCTTAAATCTTAAAATTCATAATTTTTAGATTTAATTAATTTTATAATCTTAATTCTTAATTAAATTTTGGATTCATGAACAAAACATATAACAAAATATTAGGATTTCAAGATCTAGAATTTTACAAAAAAATAATTTTTAATTTTTGATTAAGAATGAACATGCAGCACCCCTATATGTCATAAGAACACCCATCGAACGGAAGGAGAGGGTCTTTAAATCCTACTTTTTTCTTATGATCGGATGGCTAAGAAAAATGCCTTAATCAGAAATATAATTTCTACTATAAAACTAGTTAGATCTAAATCATATATCGCATATGCAATTAATGATCTAATTTATACATGTTTTGCATACATTTCATGTATCATAAATAAACTAAACATGCATACTTTCATATCTGATATATCATATATAATATCTAAAAAATAGAATTTAAATTTGATCATATCAAACAAAACTATTCTAGATATTTTATAGAACTATTCTATAACTAGTCTAAGCACGTATCTTTCATATCTCATATGAAAAAATTAAAACTCTATTGTCTATTTTTTAGATCTTGTTATAACAATTATAACTTTAGAAAAGTAGAAATTAAATAGATCTAAAATCACTTTTAATCAAATTAAAAATATGATTATGCATGACCACACATAGAACTATTCTATACCTAGTCTAGTCATGCATCTCATATATTATATATCTAAATCATTCTAATTTTAATCTTTTGATTTTAGATGTAATCATATCTGATGTGACATCTAAAATTATTTAATATTAGATCATAAATAAAAATAAATTAGATCCAAAATAGATCTGAAGAACTGCAAACGTAGCTCTGATACCAATTGAAGAAAAATCTCATTTTCCACCGTAAGATCTTGCAGATCTGATCAGATCTAGGATGAATTTTTTTAAAAAATTCTTAAATAATTCAATCAAAGTTCTTAGATCTAATCACAATGATTTGATATTAAAAATTAAAAATAAAATTAAATTAGATTTAATTTCTTATCTTGTTTGGATAATCTGATTATCCTAAGATGATCCTGATCTTTCCTAAGGTTCTGGAAGGAACCACGCATGCGCCTAGCCTCTACCGGTATCTACTCAGATAGGATCTAGAAGTCTTCTCCTCATGAATCTTTTCTCCAAAGATCAGATCTGAATCTGATCTGAACAACCTTCAAAATAATTTGAGAAGCATGCTTACCCATCTCACGAACACCATCACGTAGATGCTGAACTCTTCATAATTTGATTAGATCTTCTTCTCTGATTTGTGACCAACCTTTGGCACATAGAAGAAGGGGAGAGAGAGGATTAGAGGGGGCATGGAAGATGGAAGGGGCGGCAGCCTTTTGGGTGAAAAATAAAACTTACATTGAAGTGCCTTGGCGTGAGAAGGATTTATATCAAATACCAATGCCAAAACAAGTCCCATTTGACCAAAATAACTATTTTATTTTTATTGTTGGAACTTTAGGTCTTATAACCCATGTAGAATACCAGATCCTATCTAGTTTTTATGCCAGAAAGACTTCAAAAGGGTGTTGGCATGAGTAGATAAGGAAGAATCCACTACGCCTAGGACTCTTCTCTTAAGAGTTTGATCCAAATCAAACTCTAACGTAACTCAGTCTAGGCACCTCCAAAAATCATGAAATTTAGTACACCCAATGTATAACTCATGCCCTATCACATATCTAAAAATTAGATTAAAATAATTTCTAAAAAATTTTCTAAAAGTATCTAATTAGGTGACCCTCAATTTTCTCAAATAGGTCAACTTTTGACCCTAGTCAATTTGCACTATGAATGAATTTAATTTCTATAATTAATCTAATCTGAATAGGTTCCAGTCAGATGAAAATAAACCCATTCAAGATACAAGAATGTATCAAATCAAATTTGACTCAGTTGCGATGAATCAGAAAGATTATAGAAGGAGAAAGTCAGGCTCAATCATGTGCTAGCACGATTATCTTGAATCTGATTGGATCTAATCTAAATCAATCAAACTGGGTTAGCTCAATTGATGACATCCAGACCCAAATCCTTATTTGTATGACTCAATTAGGTTCAGTTCTGTATGGTAATGAGATATGTTATGATTTCTATCATCGACATCATCGAAATATCTTTCGATGGATCAAAACTTTTTTGATTCATACAATTAGAATGATCAATCATCAAAATCATTCTAATTGCTTCCAAAATTCACCAATGATATCTAGCAGTATATGGTGGCAATCCATTAGAACTAAAAGTGAATTTCTTGGTGCAGTTACCTGTATGATTGAGTTCTTCTATCTTGAGCCCCAATAGGATTAGGGTTAAGGTGAACTCATCAAACCCAACATCCATCATATAAATTAATCATTCGATTCGAATCCAACGTGAAAATGCTAATAGAAGCTCTTCCTATCATCTTCACTCCACCATGGCCATGGACTTAAGGACTGAATCTCATGATTATCATAGGGCTACTCCTCATCTACCAAGGTAAATAGATCCCCTATTGGTGCAATCCAATTGTTATAATGAACATACTATAGCCAACATATATCTCATGATTCTGAATGGCTAGAAGACTGAGTTATGGTGTAGTCAAACTATAACACCCTCAAGGTGAACTATCGATGCACCTCAAATTAAAAAATCAGACACACCACTGCAGCATCAAGCCAATCATCGATGAGAAAGTAGACTTCCTTATGATTGCTCGAGATGGTCACACTCAATGCCCTCATTCTCTAACGAGTATCTATACTCTTGCTCTAGTGTCTCCACACCATAGACTCAAGATACATCTATCCTAAGAAAGTGATCGTATACTAACTTTCTGGATCGATCAGCATCCTCATGATGATCCTACGGTCGGAGGCAGTTTATGAGTTAATTATGAAAATTCATGTCTCAAATTTTTAACTCTTAAAAATATAAATTATCATTACCATTAACTCAAAGAATGTATCACAAACACTTTAAATACACACTATGATAAAAAATAATTCTTTTATTAATTTATAATCAAAATTATAAAATTATCCTTTGAAGTGTATTACAAGTGTTTAGCCAATTTGGCTTCTAGGGCACACATCTAACAAGTTTTGTCCTAGAGGAGCACTTTGCATGCATGATCCAACATCGTCATCAACTTCGGTATCATCAAAAATATGCCTAGGCACCATCCTCATAACAACACCCCATTAAGGCTCCAAGGGATCACTAACATAGAAGACTTGACTAGATTAGGAGGCAAGTATATATGATTCTTCAGTGCAGAGATGGCATTGCATGTTAACGAGAGTAAAACTATACTCATCAGTCTTCATCCATGACTGTGATAAGATTTCAAACCAATCGCACTTCATCAACGCAATCCTTCCTTTTGAATAATAGTCCAAGATGACTATCTTCTCCACCATGCCATAATAGTTCAAATCCTCCATACGAGGCTATGAATCCCTCGAGCTAGCATAACACCCAGTGGTGGCGCTCAACATCATGCCACTATTTTGTGTTGCCATATTTATGGACCTACTATGAATATTAAATCTATAGCCATTAATAACGAGCTATTTATACTCATGCACGATACATTTAGGGCCCATTGAAAGAGCACGTACTTCAAGGCTCACAATATTGAGCGATAATCTCTACATCTAATCAAGGAGATGATACCTAATTAGTAAATATGTTCAAATAAATTGCACAAGAAAAGAATATATAATCGCTTACATGATCTTTGAACTATTTAGGAAATTCTTTACTGTGCATTTTTTTTCTTCCGCATACTTAGAGCACTGTATTTTACTCTTATGATCTCCTTGTGTTTGCTACATGCACAAAGAACAAATTTAGGTTAATTGGGTATTTTCTTCTAATTATTATGAAATAAAAACTCATCTTATGTATGGCTCAATAATATCACAGTTGAAGAGCGTATAGTGGTGCGCCTTATCCCTTTCCTCAATGCTCAAATCAATGAGGTGGTATGGAGTGAGAAGTCCACCTAGCTATGAAATGGACTTAAATACAAGCTCAATTGGCTGATATTGATCATCCTGATTCCTCATTAATCGATTATGATGTGTCTCAAGCTTGTTTAAGTATATGGAACAAAAATCCATACACTCTTGATCCAAATAACCTTCTGCTATGGATCCCTCCGGGCAATTCATATTTCTTACATAAGATTTCAGAGTTTGAATATTCCTCTCAATATGATATATCCATCAGCAGAACATTGGATCTCCAAGTATAACTTCTCCCGCAAGGTGCATGGTGAGATGCATCATAATCATGAAAAATGATGCTGGAAATATCTTCTCCAAATCACATAATACAATCAACGCCCTTGCCTTCATTTTCTTCACGTCTTTCTTAAGCAACCTCTTTGCACAAATATCTCTAGAAAAGTTGCAAAGATGAATAACAATCATTCTAATATTTTTTGGCAGCACACAGCAAATAGCTATTAGATTAATTTATTTATCAGCACATGATAATTATGAGTCTTCAATCCCCCAAGTTTGACATCCTTACTATTCACATACTTTGATATGTTGCTTGAGTATCCATCTGGGACCTTTATGTTCTCCAACACAAGAAGAAATGTGAACCATTCAGAGGTATTCATAACATAGCATGCATGAAGGAGCCTCCACTGTTCTCCCCTTATCGGCTTCAGATGGAGTGATCTCCTAATACCCCATTCTTTCAAGTCAAATTAGGAATTCAAGTCCCTTGGTCTTATCTTTGATATTTAAGATTATTGCCAATAGGAGCTCGCACATATTCTTTTCAATATGCATTACATCTAAGCAGTGGCATAATAAATTTGTCTCCCAATATGGCAAGTCAAAGAAGATACTTTTTTCCTTCAATTAATATGTGTATCATCCTCCTTTGATCGATGCTTCCTCTTCTTACCACCAATCGGATTATCTTTTCCAAATTCAACACTGAGACCATCCAACTCTTTCAGTACTTCACTTTCAGACATCCGACTATGCACCTCACCTTCTTCAATAGTGCCATCAAAGGAGCATGCATTCCTTCTGTATGGATGGTTTCGATGGAGGAAACATCAATATCCCATATAGCTAAAGCTCTTTCAATGTATCAACCTTCTAGATCAGATATTTTTTTCATAAATTGGGCATGCTAGCTCACCTTTCGTGCTCTAACCCGACATTAGGGCATAGGCTAAAAAGTCATCTATTATCCTAAAAGCACTGCATGCATGGAGAATGACTCATTCAGTAAAGCATCAAAAGTTGGAATACTTTGAATGCTCCATAACTATTTTAGCTCGACAATAAGAAGCTGCAAATAGACATCAATATCGTTACCTACCTCCATCAGTCCAGGAATGAGCACTGTCATGAAAGCAAAGAATTTTTTTTATACACATCCATGGTGGGAGGTTGTAAACATGAATAAATACTGGTCATACACTGTGGGCAGTATTCATATGCTTGAACAGGTTGAAATCACCACATGACAAGCCCAATCTCACATTACGTATCTCTTTATGAAATCGGGATGTATTTCATTAAACTTCTACCATGCCTGTTCATTAGCTGGATGTGTCAATGCATCATCTTTTATTTGGTCCTCTTCATGCCATCTCATGTCCTTCGATGTCCTTGCTAACATAAACAACTTTTGTAGTCTTAGAATCAAAGAAAAGTGCCACATTAACTTTTGAGGTACATGAGATGATGTGTCATCTTTATTCTCTTTCCATCTTGATACATCATACCTTGTGCACTCATTTCGGTTGGCATCCCCCTCCCAGTAGAGCATGCAATTATTAGGACATGCATGTATCTTAATTTAAGTAAAGCCCAACTATTCAATAATCATCGATGCCTTATAATTATTCTTCGAGATTTATACATTATCTAGAAGAATATCTCCAAAAAGCTCTAGTATGCAGTTCATGTCATTATTACTAAATCCATTAGAGCATTTTACATGGTACAACTAGATTAAGAACTCAAGCTTCACCATTTTTTCACACCCAGGATACAACAAATATTAGCATCCTCCATCAACTTATGGACCTTCTCCACATCCTCACTGTTTGTCATTCCACCAACCATAAGATCAGCATGGACGTAGATGCACCATCATTATAACCAATAAATAAAAAATATCATGAACCATTTGTTTCACTCTCCCATCTTGTTGATCGCCTCCTTACGGCCTGCCCTCATCATGTTGATCCTAATAAATTTCATAACTTGATTTAAAGCCATAAATAGTGAGGTGATTATTTACATCTTGATGAGGTAGCCATGGCTCACCCATACATTTTTTATAAGGATATTGGATAAGTCCATGATCGCCAAACTTTTCTACAGCAAAATCAAAAAATTTTTGAAGACCTGCCTTATATTCTGATGAGAGCTTACTAAACTTCATCCATTTCTTATCCATTATAAAAATTGGTGATACTATAATTAAATCATGCATGTAACTTACAATATATACTAATGCATTATAAACAAATATGCATTATAAATAAAAAATGCATCATAAATAGAGATCAAAATAAATAATATGTGCGGAACTCACATTAAATATCATTTTTAAATATACAATAAATGCATCCTATCACCAACTAATGATAAAGATAGGTTCTATCCCATTTAGAAACTATATTAATTCTATAGATTTATTATAGTAATCAAACGATATGCAACAAAAATTGGATGAAATTTTAGAAGCATTTCCTCTTAGTTCTTCCATGTAGGGAGAACAAAAGAAAAATACTATCCAAAATTTTATTCAAAATTCTTAGCATACCATTTGATTACTGAAATTACCTATAGAATTATTTATAATTCTCAAACTATCCAAATTGGACAATCAATTGATCATTGTACATAATTCTTTCATCCGCATAATTATATATAAATATACGGATGCCGAAGATTCTGTACACTAATCAATTGATGGGTCTATCATTATGCAATGCAATAAAAAAGCAATAAGATATAAACACCCACAAAATTCTTTCTAGAATATTTTTCTTAGCTTGTACTGAAATCAAGAAGTAAATATATTTATATGTGTATTAAGTCACAAAAAGCTATCAAGAAGCTTTGCGGGTTCTCAATATTATCCTAAGGCTGAGAGTCATAGGATAAGTAAACAAGCATTAAGTAAACAATCTATCATCCTAGGGCCTAAGGCTACTAGCACGTCATGGCCCAAAACCCACTGGTGGGGGTGAGGGTTTTCGTAGCGGCCAGCATAGCTCATGATCGCCTACATGGCTTAGAACCCATCAGTGAAAATTTTCTTATCAACCGGCATAGCCCAAGGGCCATCCACGATCGTCGACATGGTACGACCCAAGGCCATGACATAGTATGGCTTAGAATCCATCGGCACAGTCTAGATGTTAGATATGTATTCCCTAGAAGCCAGAATTGACTAACACTTGTAATACACATCTAAGAGCAAAATTATAATTTTGACTATAAATAATAAAATGGGTTATTTTCTATCACAGTGTGTATTTGCAAGTGTCTATGATACATCCCTTGAGTTAATGGTAATGATAGTTCATATTTTCATGAGTTAAAAATTTAAGACATGAATTTTCATTATTAACTCATAAAATGCTCCCGATCGTACGATCATTATGAGGATGGTGATTGATCCAAAAGGTTGATGTATGATCGCTTCTTTAGGATAGATGAGTCTTGAGTCTACGGTGTAGAGACATCGGAGTGAGAGTATAGGTACTCATTAGAGAACGAGAGCACTGAGTATGACCACCTCAAGCAATCATAAGAAAGTTTACCTTCTCATTGATGACTGGCTTGAAGCTGCAGTGGTGTGTCTGGTTCTTTGACCTAAGGTGCATCGATAGTTCATCTTGAGGGTATTATAGTTTGACTATACCAAAACTCGATCTCCTAGCCATTCAGAACCCTGAGGTGTATGTTGGCTATAGCATGTTTCTTGTAGGAATTGGATTGCACCAATAGGAGATCTATCTACCTCGGTAGATGAGGAGCAGCCCTATGATGATCATGAGAATCAAGTCCATAAGCTCATGGCCATGGCAGAGTGAAATAATAGAAAGAGTTTTTATTAGGGTTTTCACATTGGACTTGAATCGAATGATTAATTCATATGATGAAAATTAGGGTTTGACGAGTTCACCTTAATCCTAATCCGATCGGAGCTCAAGATAGAGGCACTTAATCACATAGGTAACTATACCAAAAGGTTCATTTTTAGTTCGAATGGGTTGCCACCACATACTGCTAGGTGTCACTAGTGGATTTTTGGAGCAATTAGAATGATCTAGATGATCGATCATACTAGTTGTCTGAATTAGAAAAGTTTTGATCCATCAAAAGGTGTTTTGATGATGTCGATGATAGAGATCATGACATATCCCATTATCATATGAAACTAAACCTAACTGGGTCACACAAACAAGGGTTTAGATCTGGATATCATTAATTGGATAAATCCAGTTTAATTGAATTGAATAAGATTCAATTAGGTTCAAGGAAATCGTGCTAGCACACGATTGAGCCTAATGTTCTCCTTTAACAACTATTAAAAGTTATCTCAACTGAGCCAAATGTATTTGGGCTCACTCAAAAATCTTTACTTGGTCTGACTAGAGCTTGTCTAGGTCAAAAAAGGATTGTCTTAATTTATGAGATAAATTTGAGACAACACCTGCCATTTTTCGTCACCTGCTAAATCTTGTCTTTTGACTTTGGTCAAACATTGACCTTTGACACTTAGACATCTGCTCGTGTGTCATGCACCTATAGGAGAGAAGATGGGGCTTTATCTCCTACTAAAAAGAGGAAAGAGAGGGGGTGCATGCCTAGGAAGGGATGTGCCCAAAATGATGATGCCTGGAGTCCCATATAGATGGGACTCCAGGTTGCTTCATGCACTCTACCTAGGTGGCGCCAAAGACTTATCTTTGACTAGTCTTGGCACAATCTAAGGAGGTTCTAGAGGGACTCTAATCTGATTAGATTAGATGATGTCATTCCATCAATCAGATTTAGATCTAATTGCATAAAGAGCCATGATTGACCAAGATGATGTGGCACTGCATGGTGCAGCAGGGTCTATATAAATCCTATTTGCGCCTAGGATTATAAACTCTCTACCCTTTGTGCATACCACATAGCCTCTCTCTCTTCTTCTCTATGCCTCCCTTTGATTGTCTCTCTCCTCTCCATGCCCAAAAGGTTTTGGGCTTTAGTTTGGTGCGATCCAAGCAAGAGAAAGGCGACAAGAAAGGAAGAAGGCAGCACTGCTGTAAGAGACGACACCCGATCTTCAAAAAGAGTTTTGAAGACCTTCAAGATCAGGTCCAGATCTAATTTTTGGAGACAAGATTGAGAAGGAGAAGATCTCCAAATTCTATTCGAGAGGATACCGATAGAGGCCAGGTGCTTGCATGGCTACATCCAGAACCTCAAGCAAACATCAGAATCATCATAGGGTAATAGGATTACCCATAACAAGGTACAACTAAATTGGATTTAATTTAGTTTATTTTATTTTATTTTATCAAATTAATTAAATTAGATCTAAAAATTCTTATATCTGATTTAGATCTAAGAGAAAATTTTTTGAAATATCCCTCTTGATCAAATCAAATCTGATCGAACATGACCCAAAAAATAGGTTTTTCCTTCAACTGGTATCAGAGCTAGGTTCCCATAATTATTTAGATCTAATTTTAATTTATTTTGATCTAATAATTAGGTGATTTTAGATATCACATAAGATATGATTAGATCTAAAATTAAAAAAATTAAATAATCTAGATCTATTATATGCATGACTAGACTAGGAATAGAATTATTTTATATGTAGTCTAGGATGATCATAATTTAATTTGATAAATTATAATTTTTAGATCTATTTATTTACTATTTTTTGATATTATAAATATTATAATCAGATGTAAAAAATATAAAATAAATTTATTTAATTTTGTTCATATCAGATATGATAGATGCATGTTTAGACTAGTTATAAAATAGTTCTATAAAATTGTCTTGAATAAATTTAATTTGATATGATCAAATTTAAATTTTTTTTTTAGATATTTATGAGATAATTTAGATCTAAAAACATGCATGATATGATACATGATATGTATGCAAAACATGTTTTTAAGTTAAATCAATTTTATATATGTGATATATATGTAGATATAACTAGTTTTGTAGATTCATCATATTTCTGATTAAGATGTTCCCCTTGGCCGTTCGGTCATAAGAATGAAGTAGGATTTAAAGGCCCTCTCCTTCCTTTCGCTGGAATGTTCTTATGATGTGTAGGGGTGCTGCGCGTTCATCCTTAATCAAAAATAAAAACTTATTTTCTGCAAAACCCTAGATCCTGAAATCCTAGGATTTTATTTACATGTTTTGTTTATGAACCCCAAACTTAATTAAGAATTAAGTTTATGAAATATGTTAGATCTAAAATTGAGAATTTTTAGATCTAAGACATATTCATAAAATTAGGTTCGGACGTGGGTAGCTCAATTAGGTCTAGCGGTTGATCAAACTAAATTAAGAGTTGGTTAGATGGGATCAAGAGTGCATAAATTGACTAGCCTAATAGGATTAAGTCTAGATCAAGGTCGAGTCACATGAGTGATCGATCAAGCTAAGATCTAATTATGCTTAGTGATTGGAGTCTGAATTATAGGGTAACCTGATTGATTTTGGCTCAACAATTTGGTGTTTAACGTAAGTTTGGCAGATATGATCGACTAGTTTTTAATTGGGAGCTACTCGACTTGAATGAGTTCTTATCGAGTTAGTGGCATATCCCTTCCATCGGTCTCACTTACCTGGCCATATTTGTCGGCTCAGTCCTGATCTGAGGTGGCTAATAATCCGAGCTAATCCATGCCACTAGGTTAGTCATAATGGTTATGACTATGATAAGTCAAGTATAAAGAGACCTAAATTAAAACTTCCTAAGAAAAGATTAAGTCTAATATCTTCCACCATTGTAGATGTGCGGGCTCTTCCCAAGGTTGATTATTCTCGACTGATCACAGTGGTTCAATTGCATCAGAAAGATGCAACCATGTCTATTAGACATTGGATTCCATGGGCTGGAGGATGAATTAGGTTTAATATTTTTAATACGGTGAGAGATCCAATTAGAAATTCAATCTATGCAAATGATGGATCTGACTTAACTAAGGAGTGAATCAATATTTCGGAGATAGTGAGATTCATGAATTAGAGCATGAATTAGAGATCAAGCATGGGTGCACCATGATTAGAGAATCATTGAATAAGATTTGTTCACTCATTGGCTAATCCATCACCAATAACTGTTAGGTGAGGTGATGAGTCAGTTGGTGGGACTGCACCATCCACTAGAAATTATTAATCGTAAAGATTTTCGCATCTTTACAGAGGAAGTGTAGGGATCCAAGAAAATAGTGAAAGCTAATTTATTTGAAAATCAAACTCCTAAATAAATTGGTCAAGTCTTAATTACAAATTCTAACTAAAACCTTTGACTCTCTATAAAAAAATATCTGCGTCCAACCTACTAGCGCGTATCCTGGACACCCATAGACTGATCGAACCCAATTACAAGGATTGGCTTCAAAACTTCAAAATTATTTTGGATTTTGAGAAGTTAACTCATGTATTGGACCAGGATCCCCCCACCTTACCAGCCCATCTATTCGCTGAACATAGAGCATCTCTTGATAAATGAATGGATGAAGATAACAAGGTCAGATACTACATATTGGGCTCGATGTCTGATGAGCTTCAGTGCCAACATGAAGATATCTGGACTGTCCACTAAATGTTGGCTCACTTGTAAGAGTTGTTTGGTGAACAAAGTCGCACAGCCAAATATTAGATCACTAAATGACTTTTTAAGGCTAAAATGCATGATAGGCAGTCGGTCTAAGATCATTGTTTGATGATGATCAAGAACATGGAAGAGCTTGAGAAGCTTAGAGTGATGTTAGACCAGGATCTGTAGAATGACATAATTCTGCAATCCTTGACTGATGCGTATGAGCAGTTTATCATGAACTACCATATGCATAAACTTTAATATACTCTAGCCAAACTTATGAACATACTGGTTATTGCTAAGCTTTCTATGAAAGATTCTAAAGGCTTAGTACTTGCTATGGAATGAACTTCTTCCAAGAGAAAGTCTTTTGGAAAGAAGAAGATGTCAGTGAAAAGGTAGAAGATGGAAGGTGGAAAGAAAAAAAAAGTAGAGCTGAAGAAAAAGGCCGCTAATAAAGAAAAATAATTTTATTATAATACTGATGGCCACTGAAAGTGCAACTGCCCTATATACTTGGCCACCCTGAAGAATAAGAAGAAGATAGGTCCTTCTAGAGGTATGCTCATTATTGAATCCAACCTTATGACTTTTCTACATCCAGTTGGGTGCTTGACTTTGGTTCTAGTGCTCATTTGTGTACTTCTATGTAGGGTCTTGAGGATAGCAGGAGACTGAAGGATGGTGAGATGATCCTACGCATAAAAAATAGAGCAAGAGTTACTGCTATGGTTGTGGAAATCTACCCTCTTTGACTACCATCTGGTTTAGATTTAGTACTTAGGAATTGTTATTATGTGCCTGTTATAAGCAAGAATTTGATTTCTGTTTCATGCTTAGCATAAGAAGGCTATGTAATTAGTTTTCTTAAGGACTATTGTAATATTCTTTATGAAAGAAATAAAATTGCAAGTGGTTTTCTCATTAACGATCTCTATCAGTTACATATTGATGCATCTATCTTTAATATCGAGCATATATGAATGCCATAAAATGACCTAGGGATAGTCCAAATGATAGGTATCTATGGCACCTAAGACTAGATCATATAGCAGAAGATAGGGTTAACAAATTAAAAAAAAATCAGGCCATCGAGTCCGTTGACTTCTGAGTCATATCCAATTTGTAAATCATGACTTCATGCCAAAATGACTAACCTCCCTTTTGTAGGACATTGGGAAAGGGCCACGGATCAACTTGCCCTAGTACATACTGATGTATGTGGCCCATTTGATATGCCGGCTAGAGGCAACTTTGTCTACTTCATAATCTTTACTGATGATTTATCTCGGTATGGGTACATGTATCTTATGAGATATAAGTCTGAAGCTTTTAAAAAGTTCAAGAAATTCAGACATGAAATCAAAAAAAAATTAGAAAATCCATTAATGTTTTTCAATCAAATCGAGGAGGTGAATACTTTAGTCAGAAATTTCTGGACTATCTCAAGCAAAATGGCATAATCTCTCAATGGATTTCACTTGGAATATCTCAAGTCAACGAGATTTCAGAATGAAGGAACCGGACCCTATTAGATATGGTCCAATCCATGATGAGCTTCACAGACCTTCCTAATTTTCTTTGGAGACATAGTTTGTTAACTGCTATATATTTACTGAATAGGGTTCCCTCTAAAATTATTCCTACCACATCATATGAGATATGACATGGTAAGAAATCAAGTCTGAGTCATCTCAGAATTTGGGATTGTCCGGCTCATGTCAAAAGATAACAAGCGGACAAGTTAGACTTCAGATCCTTTAGAGCTTGATTTATAGGATATCCTAAAGAGTCATTAGGATATTATTTCTACATTTCAGAAGATCATAATGTAATTGTGAGTCGGCATGCCATCTTTCTTAAAAAATAGTTTATTCAAGATAGCGGCTTTGGAAAGAAAATCAAGCTCGAGGAGAAAGTCTCACAAGAGCAACGAGATAAGGACCCTATGGAACCAAATCAGGTTGAGCCAATACAATCACTACCTCCTCCACCTCGTAGATCGAAAAAGATTTTTCATCCCTCTGAGAGGTACTTGGGTACTATTTCAGAGGAAATAGAAAAAATATTCCTCGTAGGTAATGGGGTTTATGGTGATGATCCTAAAACCTATGACGAGGCAATATCAGATATCGACTCCGAGAAATGGTTAGAGGCAATGAAGTCAAAAATTGACTCAATGTACTCAAACCAAGTCTGAACCTTGGTAGATCCATCAGATGGTATAGTACCTATTAGGTGTAAATGGATCTACAAGAAAAAGATTGGTGTAGATGGAAATATAAAGACATTCAAAGTGAGATTAGTGGCAAAAGGTTATAGTCAGCGCAAAGGCATTGACTATCAGGATACCTTTTCGTCAGTAGCTATGCTAAAGATCATCCACACATTGCTTGCTGTTGTAGCCTATTTCGATTATGAAATATGGCAAATGGACGTGAAAATAGTGTTCTTAAATGGATACATTGAGGAAGATATCTATATGAAACAGTCGCTAGGTTTCACATTTAGTGATACCAATCACAAGGTATGCAAGCTGCAAAGGTCCATATATGGACTTAAGCAAGCATCTCAGAGCTGGAATACTCATTTTAATGATGTGATCAAATTATTTGGTTTCATCAAAAATGAGGAGAAATCATGTATCTTCAAAAAGGTCAGTGGGAGCGCTATTATCTTTCTCATACTATACATTGATGATATCCTTCTTATTGGAAATGATATTCCCATATTGACCACAGTTAAAATATGGTTATCCAAAGAATTCTTCATGAAAGACCTAGGAGAAGCATCCTTCATTCTAGAAATTAAGATCTATAGAGATAGACTAAATAGAATGCTAGGTCTTTCACAGAAGAAGTACATAGAGGAGGTGCTAAAAAGGTTTAGCATGGAAAACTCCAAAAGAGGATTGGTACCCTTCAGACATGGCATTCATCTCTCCAAGAAGATGTGCCCTAGCACACTTGAGGAGATAGAATGCATGAGCAAGATTCCTTATGCTTCAGCAATAGAAAGCCTCATGTATGCCATGTTATGTACACGACCTGATATAGCCCATGCTGTGAGTGTCACGAGCAGATATCAGTCAAATACAGATGAAGAACACTGGACTTCTGTGAAATGTATCCTTAAGTACTTGAGAAGAACTAAGGATATGTTGTTGGTTTTTGAAAAATGAGAACTCCAAGTCTAGGGGTATACAGACTCAGATTTTATGTTTGATACAGATGATCGAAAGTTGACATCTGAGAGTTTGTGTATATGTAATGGTAGTGCTGTCAGTTGGAAGAGTTTTAAGCGGACAGTGATAGCAGATTCCGCCATGGAAGCAGAGTACATCGCTGCATCAGAAGCTGCGAAGGAAGCATTTTGATATAAGAAATTCACCATAGAGATCGAAGTGATGCCATCAGATGCCATTTCTTTGTACTATGATAATAATGGTGCCATAGCCCTTGCTAAGGAGCCGAGGTCTTACTAAAAATCCAAGCACATCAAGCGGCGATATCACCTCATCCATGATTACCTCAAGAAAGGTTACATCGAGGTCAAGAGAGTTGCTCCACAGACAATGCGGCAAACCCACTCATAAAGTCATTCGGCCAGCAAAAGATCAAAGCCCATCTTGAGAAGATGGGACTTAGATTTGTAGCCAATTCGCTTTAGATCAAGTGAAAGTTTGTTAGATATGTGTGCCCTAGAAGCCAGAATTGGCTAATACTTGTAATACATATCTAAGGGCAAAATTATAATTTTGACTATAAATAATAAAATGGGTTATTTTCTATCATAGTGTGTATTTGAAAGTGTCTGTGATACATCCCTTGAGTTAATGGTAATGATAGTTCATATTTTCAAGAGTTGAAAATTTAAGATATGAATTTTCATTATTAACTCATAAAATGCTCCCGACCGTTGGATCATCATGAGGATGGTGATTGATCTAGAAGGTTGGTGTATGATTGTTTCTTTAGGATAGATGATTCTTGAGTCTATGGTGTAGAGACACCGGAGCGTCAGTATAGAAACTTGTTAGAGAACGAGAGCACTGAGCGTGACCACCTCGAGCAGTCATAAGAAAGTCTACCTTCTTGTCGATGACTGGCTCGAAGCTACAGTGGTGTGTCTGGTTCTTTGACTTGAGGTGCATCGATAGTTTATCTTGAGGGTGTTATAGTTTGAGTAGACCAAAACTCGATCTTCTAGCCATTCGGAATCCTGAGGTGTATGTTGGCTATAGCATATTCTTTATAGGAATTGGATTGCACCAATAGGGGATCTATCTACCTTAGTAGATAAGCAGCAGCCCTATGATGATCATGAGAATCAAGTCCATAAGCCCATAGCCATGATAGAGTGAAATAATAGAAAGAGTTTCTATTAGGGTTTTCACATTGGACTTGAATCGAATGATTAATTCATATGATGGAAATTAGGGTTTGATGAGTTCACCTTAACCGTAAGCCAATTGGGGCTCAAGATAGAGGAACTTAATCACACAGGTAACTGCACCAAGAGATTTTTTTTTAGTTCTGATGGGTTGCTACCATATACTGCTAGGTATCATTGATCGATTTTGGAAGCAATTAGAATGATCTAGATGATCGATCATACTGGTTGTCTGAATCAAAAAAGTTCTAATCCATCGGAAGGTGTTTCGATGATGTTGATGATAGAGATCATGACATATCTCATTACTATATAGAACTGAACCTAACTGGATCACATAAATAAAGATTTGGATCTGGATATCATCAATTAGACAAATTCAGTTCAATTGATTTGAATAAGATTCAATTAGGTTCAAGAAAATCATGCTAGCACATGATTGAGCCTAATGTTCTTCTTTAACAATCATTAAAAGTTGTCTCGACTGAGCCAAATGTGTTTGGGCTCACTCAGGAACCATTACTTGGTCTAACTGGAGCTTGTCTAGGCTTGAAAAGGGTTGTTTTAATTTATGAGATAAATTTGAGACAACACCTGCTATTTTTCATCACCTGCTAAATCTTGTCTTTTGACTTTGGTCAAATATTGACCTTTGACACTTAGACATCTACCCATGTATCATGCACCCATAGGAGAGAAGATGGGGCTTTGTCTCCCTACTAAAAAGAGGTAAGGGAGGGGGCACATGCCTAGGGAGGCATGCGTCCAAAGATGATGATGCCTGGAGTCCCATATAGATGGGACTTTAGGTTGCTTCATGCACTCTACCTAGGTGGCGCCAAAGACTTATCTTTGATCAATCTTGGTGCCATCTAAGGAGGTTCCAGAGGGACTCTAATCTGATTGAATCAGATGATGTCATCCCAGCAACCAGATTTAGATCTGATTGCACAAAGACCCATAATTGGTCGAGATGATGTGGCACTACATGGCGCAGCAGGGTCTATATAAACCCTATCTGTGCCTAGGATTAAAAACTCTTTACCCTTTGCCCACACTGAAGGAAAATCCAGATTTTCTGGGATCAGGTTCGTTCAGATCTGATTGGATCGAGAGGCATATTTCAAAAATTCTTCTCTCATATCTGGATCAGATCTAACACTTTTCAGATCTAATTTATGATCTGATAATTAAGAAAATAAAATTAAATTAATTCTAAATTAATTTTTTACCATGATCTTGGGTAATCTGATTACCCGTTGATGATCCTATGGAAGCTCTGAGGTTCTGGATCTAACCATGCAAGCCCCTGGCCTCTACCGGTATCTACTCAGATTGGATCTGGAGAACTTCTCCTTCTCTTTCTTTTCTCCAAAACTTAGATCTGGATCTAATTTAGAGGATCTTCAAAACTTCTTCTTAAGATTGCCCATCGTCTCTGCAGCAATACTGCCTTCTTCCTTTTTCGTCAGCCTTTTCTTGCCTGACTCACACTAATCTGAAGGCCCAACTTCCTTAGACGTGGAGAGGAGGGAGAGGGCCAGATGGCGGCATGGAGAAGGGAGAGGGGCAGCCTTGGGGCATGGCTTGGAAGAGGAGTTCTCAAAAGTGGGCGCAGACAGGGTCCTTTTATAGACTCTGCTGCGCCATGCAATGCTGCATCACCCCAGCCAATCATGTTGCTTCATGCAATCAGATTTAAATCTAATTGGTGGGATGACATCACCTGATCCAATTAGATGAGAGACCCATAGGTTCATTCTTAGATGGCGCCTAAGATCGATCAAAGTAGATACCCAAGGGTCACCTAAGTAGAAACCAAGAAGCAACCTAGAGTCCCATCCGTATGGGACTCCAGCATCCCTATCCATGGCTGCATGCCATCCTAGGCATGTGCCCCCTTTTTTCTAATTTTTAGAGAGAGGACAAGCCCCTATCTGCTCTCCAATAAGTGCATGACACATGGGCAGATCTCTAAGGATCAAAGGTCAATGTTTGACCAAGTGAAAGTACAAAAATTAGCAGGTGATGGAAAATGGTAGGTGTTGTCACAAATTTATCTCATAAATTAAGACAATCCTTTTTTGACTTGGACAAGCTCTAGTCAAATCAGGTAAAGGTACCTGAGTGAGCACAAACTCATTTGGCTCAGTCGAGACAACTTTTATGATAGAAAAAGGAGAATGTTAGGCTCAATCGTGTGCTAGCACGATTTCCTTGAACCTAATTGAATCTTATTCAAATCAATTGAACTGGGTTAGTCCAATTGATGATATCTAGATCCAAACCTTTATTTGTGTGATCCAATTAGGTTCAGTTCTATATAATAATGGGATATATCATGGTCTCCATCATCGACATCATCGAAACTTCTTTTCATGGATCAGAACTCTTCTGATTCAGACAACTTAGAATGATCGATCATCTAAATCATTCTAATTGCTCCCAAAATCCACCAATGACACCTAGCAGTATATGGTGGCAACCCATCAAAACTGAAAATGAACCTCTTGGTGCAGCTACTTGTGTGATTAAGTTCTTCTATCTTGAGCCCCGATCAGATTAGGGTTAAGGTGAACTCGTCAAACCCTAATTTCTATCATATGATTTAATCATTCGATTCAAGTCCGATGTGAAAACCTTAATAGAAACTCTTTCTATTATTTCACACTCTCTGCCATGGCCATGGGCTTATGGACTTGATTCTCATGATCATCATAGGGCTGCTCCTCATCCACCGAGGTAGATAGATTCCATCTTGGTGCAATCCAATTCCTACAATGAACATGCTATAGCCAACATACACCTCAGGGTTCCGAATGGCTAGGAGACCGAGTCATGGTGTAGTCAAACTATAACACCCTCAAGGTGAACTACCGATGCACCTCAGGTCAAAGAACCAGACACACCACTGCAGCATCGAGTCAGTCATCGATGAGAAGGTAGACTTCCTTATGACTACTCGAGGTGGTCACGCTCAGTGCCCTCGTTCTCTAACGAGTACCTATACTCTCGCTCCAGTGTCTCTACACCGTAGACTCAAGACTCATCTACTATAAAGAAGCGATTGTACACTAACCTTTCTGGATCAATCACCATCCTCATGATGATCCTACGGTCAGGAGCATTTTATGAGTTAATAATGAAAATTCTTGTCTTAAATTTTCAACTCTTGAAAATAAGAATTATCATTACCATTAACTCAAAGGATGTATCACAGACACTAAATACACATATGTGATAGAAAATAATCCATTTTATTATTTATAGTCAAAATTATAATTTTGCCCTTAGAAGTGTATTACAAGTGTCAGCCAATTCTGGCTTCTAGGGCACACATATCTAACAAACTCCCACTTGACCTAAAGCCAATTGGCTACAAATCTAAGTCCCATCTTCTCAAGGTGGGCTTCGATCTTCTATTGGCCCAACAGCTTTGTAAGCGGGTCTGCCGCATTGTCTGTGGAGTCAACTCTCTTGACCTCGACGTAACCCTTCTCGAGGTAATCATGGATGAGGTGGTATCGCCGCTCGATGTGCTTGGATTTTTGATGAGACCTTGGCTTCTTAGCAAGGGCTATGGCGCCATTGATTGTCGCAGTACAGAGGAATGGCATCTGATGGCATCACTCCAATTCTCTGCAGCAAACTTCTTGTATACCAGAATGCTTTCTTCGCAGCTTCTGATGCAGCGATATATTCTGCTTCCATGGTGGAATCTGCTATCACTGTCTGCTTGAAACTTTTCCAACTGACAGCTCCACCATTGCACACAAACAGACTCCCAGATGTCGACTTTCGATCATCTACATCGGACATGAAAGTCCGAGTCTGTATACCCCTAGACTTGGAGTTCTCCATTACCAAAGACCAACAACATATCCTTAGTTCTTCTCAAGTACTTAAGGATACATTTCACAGAAGTCCAGTGTTCTTCACCTGGATTTGACTGATATCTGCTCGTGACACTCACAGCATGGGCTATATCAGGTCGTGTACATAACATGGCATACATGAGGCTCCCTATTGCTGAAGCATAAGGGATCTTGCTCATGCGTTCTATTTCCTCAGGTGTGCTAGGGCACATCTTCTTGGAAAGATGAATGCCATGTCTGAAGGGTACTAAACCCCTCTTAGAGTTTTCCATACTAAACCTCTTTAGTACTTCCTCTATGTACATCTTCTGTGAAAGTCCTAGCATCCTATTCGGTCTATCTCTATAGACCTTAATTCCTAGAATAAAGGATGCTTCTCCTAGGTCTTTCATGGAGAATTCTTTAGATAACCATATTTTAACTGTGGTCAACATGGAGAATATCATTCCCAATAAGGAGGATGTCATCCACGTACAATACGAGGAAGACAACAGCGCTCCCACTGACCTTTTTGAAGATACATGGCTTCCTCCTCATTTTTGATGAAACCAAACATTTTGATCACATCATTAAAATGAGTATTCCAGCTCCGAGATGCTTGCTTAAGTCCATATATGGACCTTTGCAGCTTGCAAACCTTGTGATCATCATCACTGGATGTGAAACCTAGCGGCTGTTCCATATAGATATCTTCCTCAAGATATCCATTTAAGAATGCCATTTTCACGTCCATTTGCCATATTTCATAATCGAAATAGGCTGCAATAGCAAGCAATGTGCGGATGGATTTTAGCATAGCTACTGGCGAAAAGGTATCCTGATAGTCAATGCCTTCGCATTGACTATAACCTTTTGCCACTAATCTAGCCTTGAATGTCTCCACATTCCCATCTGCACCAATCTTTCTCTTGAAGATCCATTTACACCCAATAGGTACTATACCTTCTGGTGGATCTACCAAGGTCCAGACTTGGTTTGAGTGCATCGAGTCAATTTCTGACTTCATTGCCTCTAACCATTTCTCGGAGTCGATATCTGATATCGCCTCGTTATAGGTTTTGGGATCATCACCATGAACCCCATTACCTATGAGGAACATTTTCTCTACATCCTCTGAAATAGTACCTAAGTACCTTTCAGGGAGGACGGAAAACTCTTTTCGATCTACGAGGTGGAGGAGGTAGTGTATGGATTGGCTTAACCTGATTTGGTTCCATTTGGTCCTTAGCTCGTTGCTCTTGTGAGACTTTCTCATCGAGCTTGATCTGCTTTCCAATGCCGCTATCTTGAATAAACTATTTTTCAAGAAAGATGGCATGTCGACTCACAATCACATTGTGATCTTCTGGAATGTAGAAATAATATCCTAATGACTCTTTAGGATATCCTATGAATCGAGCTCTAAAGGACCTAAAGTCTAACTTGTCCGCTTGTTGTCTTTTGACATGAGCCGGACAATCCCAAATTCTGAGATGACTCAGACTTGGTTTCTTACCATGCCATATCTCATACGGTGTGGTAGGAACAGTTTTAGAAGGAACCCTATTCAGTAAGTATATTGTAGTTAACAAACAGTATCCCCAAAGAAAATCAGGAAGGTCTGTGAAGCTCATCATGGATCGGACCATATCTAATAGGGTCCGATTCCTCCATTCTGAAATCCCATTGAGTTGAGGTGTTCCTGGTGGAGTCCATTGAGAGACTATGCCATTTTCTTTGAGATAGTCTAGGAATTTCTCGACTAAGGTATTCACCTCCTCGATCTGATCGAAGAACCTTAATGGATTTTTCAATTTGCTTTTCTACTTCATGTCTGAATTCTTTGAACTTTTCAAAAGCTTCAGACTTGTGTCTCATAAGATACACATACCCATACCTAGATAAATCATCGATAAAGGATTATGAAGTAGACTAAAGTTGCCTCTAGTCGGCACATCAAATGGGCCGCACACATCTGTATGTACTAGGGCAAGAAGATCCATGGCCCTTTCCCCATGTCCTACAAAAGGGAGCTTAGTCATTTTGCCATGAAGACAAGGATTCACAAATTGGATATGACTCGAAAGTCAATGGACTCAATAGCCCAGTTTTCTCCAATTTGTTAACCCTATCTTCTGCTATATGACCTAATCTTAGGTGCCATAGATACCTATCATTAGGACTATCCCTAGGACGTTTTGATTTTATGGCATTCACATTTTGCTCAAGTTAAAAATAGATACATCAACATGTAACTGATAAAGACCGTTAATAAGGAAATCATTTGCAATTTTATTTCTTTCATAAAGAATGTTACAATGGTCCTTAAGAAAACTAATTACATAGCCTTCTAATGCAAGGCAAGAAATAGAAATCAAATTTCTGCTTGCTGCAGGCACATAATAACAGTCTTTTAATACTAAGTCTAAACCAGATGGTAGTCGAAGAGGGTATGTTCCCACGGCCACGGCAGCAACTCTTGCTCCATTTTTGATGCGTAGGATCATCTCACCATCCCTCAGCCTCCTGCTATCCTCAAGACCCTGCATAGAAGTGCACAAGTGAGCACTAGAACCAGAGTCAAGCACCCAACTGGATGCAGAAGAAATCGTAAGGTTAGACTCAATAACGAGCATACCTCCAGAAGGACCTGCCTCCTTCTTCTTTAGGGTGGCCAGGTAAGTAGGGCTAGTTCCTGCTTTCAGTGGCCGTCATTGTTGCAATGAAAATACTTTCCTTTGTCAGCGGCCTTCTTCTTCAGCTCTGCCTTTTTCTTCTTTCCTCCTTCCATCTTTTGCTTTTTTGCAGACTTCTTCTTCTTTCCAAAAGACTTTCTCTTGGAAGAAGTCCATTCCATAGCAAGCACTGAGCCTTTAGAATCTTTCATGGAAAGCTCAGCGGTAACCAGCATGTTCATAAGTTTGGCCAAGGAGTTTTGAAGTTTATGCATATGGTAGTTCATGATGAACTACCGATACAAATCGATCAAGGATTGTAGAATTATGTCATTCTGTAGATCCAAGTCCAACCTCACTCTGAGCTTCTCAAGCTCTTTCAAGTCCTTGATCATCATCAGACAATGATCTTGGACTGACTGCCCATCACGCATCTTAGCCTTGAACAGTCGTTTAGTGACTTGATACTTGGCTGCGTGACTCTATTCACCAAACATCTCTTGTAGGTGAGCCAACACTTGGCGAGCAGTTATGATATTTTCATGTTGGTGCCGAAGCTCATTAGACATCGAGCCCAACATGTAGTATCTGGCCTTATTATCTTCGTCAGTCCACTTATCCAAAGATGCTCTCTATTTAGCGGATGGACGAGTTGGTAAGGTGGGAGGATCCTGATCCAATACATGAGTTAACTTCTTGGAACCCAAAATGATTTTGAAGTTTCGGAGTCAATCCTTGTAATTTAGTCTAATCGGTCTATGGGTGTCCAGGATTCATGCTAGTCGATTGGATGCAGACATTTTCCTGTAGAGAATCAAAGTTTCTAGTTAGATATTGTAATTAAGACTTAACTAATTTATTTAGGAATTTTATTTTTAAATAAATTAGCTTCCACTATTTTTTTGGATCCCTACGCTCCCTCTATAGAGATGCGAAAATCTCCATGATTACTAATTTTTAATGGGTGGTGTAGTCCCACCAATTGACTCATCACCTCACCTAATAGTTATTGGTGATGGATTAGCCAATGAGTGAACAACTCTTGTTCAATGATTCTCTAATCATGGTGCACCCAAACTTGGCCTCTAATTTATGAATCTCACCGTGTCCGGAATATTGATCCACTCCTTAGTTAAGTCAGACCCACCATTTGCACAAATTGGATTCTTAATTGAGTCTCTCACCGTATCCGAAATATTGAGCCCAATCCATCCTCCAGCCTGTAGCATCCAATGCCTAATAGACATGGTTGCATCTTTTCGGTGCAACTGAACCACTGTAACCAGTCGAGAACAATCAACCCTTGGAAAGGGCCCGCACATCTACAATGGTGGAAGACCTTAGACTTAATCTTTTCTTAGGGAAGATTTGATTTAGGTCTCATTAAACTAGACTTGACATAGTCATAACCATTATGACTAACCTAGTGGCATGGGTTAGCTCGGATTATTGACCACCTCAGATCAGAACTGAGTCAACAAACATGGCCAGGTAAGTGAGATCGGTGGAAGGGATATGCCATTAACTCGATAAGAATGCATTCGAGTTGAGTAGCTTCCAATTAAAAATCAGTCGGTCGTATCTGCCAAACTTACCTTAGACACCAAATTGTTGAGACAGAACCAATCGGGTTAGCCTACAATCCAGACTCTAACCACTGAGCCTAATTAGGTCTTAACTTGATCGATTACTCACGTGACTCGATCTTGACCCAGACTTAATCCTATTAGGCTGGTCAATTTAAGCAGTGTTGATCCCATCTAACCAACTCTTGATTCGGTTTGATCAACCGCTAGACCTAATTGAGCTACCCAAGCTCGAACCCAGATTTATGAATATGTCTTAGATCTAAAATTCTTAATTTTAGACCTAATTGATATTTCATAAACTTAATTCTCAATTAAATTAGGGTTCATAAACAAAACATGTAAAAAGATCCTAGGATTTCAGGATCTAAGATTTTACAGAAAGTAAGTTTTCAATTTCTAATTAAGGACGAACGTGCAGCACCCCTACATATCATAGGAACATCCCATCGAATGGGAGGAGAGGGTCTTTAAGCCCTACTTTGTTCTTATGATCAGACGGCCAAGAGGAACGCCTTAATAAAAAATATAACTAATCTACAAAAATAAATTAGATCTAAGCATATATCTCATATAAAAAATAGATCTAATTAAAATATGTTTTGTATATATCATATATATCATGCATGCATGTCTTTTAGATCTAAATTATCTCATAATCATCTAAAAAATTAAATTTAAATTTGATCATATCAAATAAAATTTAATCTAGACCTATTTGCAGAACTATTCTACAACTAGTCTAAATATGCAACTATCATATCTCATATAAATAATTAATTTTATTTTATTTTTTATTTTTAGATCTGATTATAATATTTATAATATGAAAAAATAGAAAATAAATAGATCTAAAAATTATTTTTAATTAAATAAAAATTATGATCAAACTAGACTACACATAGAACAATTCTATTCCTAGTCTAGTTATGTATCTCATACATATTAGATCTAAATTAATTTATTTTATTTTTTTTAATTTTTTAATTTTAGATCTAATTATATCTCATATGATATCTAAAATTACTAATTAATCAGACTAAATTAGATCAAATTTAATAAGAACCTGGCTCTAATACCAGTTGAAGGAAAATCCCAATTTCCCGGGGTCAGGTTCATTCAGATCTAATTGGATCGAGAGGCATTTTTTAAAAATTCTTCTCTCATATCTAGATTAGATTTGACACTTTTTAGATCTAATTTATGATCTAATAATTAAAAAAATAAAATTAAATTAATTCTAAATTAATTTTTTATCTTGATCTTGGATAATCTGATTACCCGTTGATGATCCTGCGAAAGCTCTAAGGTTCTGGATCTAGCCACACAAACGCCTAACCTCTACCGGTATCCACTTAGGCTGGATCTGAAGATCTTCTTCTTCTCTTTCTTTTCTCTAAAAATTAGATCTGAATCTGATTTACAGGATCTTCAAAACTTCTTCTGAAGATCGCCCGTCGTCTCTGCAGCAATGCTGCCTTCTTCCTTTTTCGTCAGCCTTTCCTTATCTGACTCACACTAATCTGAAGGCCCAACTTCCTTGGGCATGGAGAGAAGGGAGAGGGCTAGATGGTGGGATGGAGAAGGGAGAGAGGCAGCCTTGGGGCGTGGCTTGGAAGAGGAGTTCTCAAAAGTGGGCACAAATAGGATCCTTTTATAGACTCTACAGTGCCAAGCAGTGCTGCATCACCCCGGCCAATCATGTTGCTTCATGCAATCAGATCTAAATCTGATTGGTGGGATGACATCACCTGATCTAATCAAATGAGAGACCCATAGGTTCATTCTTAGATGGCGCCTAAGACTGGTCAAAGTAGATACCTAAGGGCCACCTAAGTAGAAATCAAGAAACAACCTAGAGTCCCATCCGTATGGGACTCCAGCATCCCTATCCATGGGTGCACGCCATCCTAGGCATGTGCCCCCTTCTTTCCAATTTCTAGAGAGAGGACAAGCCCCTATCTGCTCTCCAATAAGTGCATGACACATGGCTAGATGTCCAAGGATCAAAGGTCAATGTTTGACCAAGTCAAAGTACAAGAATTAGCAGATGATGAAAAATGGCAGGTGTTGTCTCAAATTTATCTCATAAATTAAGACAACCCTTTTCTGGCTTGGACAAGCTCTAGTCAGATCAGATAAAGATACCTGAGTGAGCATAAACTCATTTGGCTCAGTCGAGACAACTTTTATGATAGAAAAAGGAGAATGTTAGGCTTAATCATGTGCTAGCACGATTTTCTTGAACCTAATTGAATCTTATTCAAATCAATTGAACTAGGTTAGTCCAATTGATGATATCCAGATCCAAACCCTTGTTTGTGTAATTCGGTTAGATTCAGTTCTGTATGGTAATGGGATATGTCATGGTCTCCATCATCAACATTATCGAAACTCCTTTCGATGGATCAGAACTCTTCTGATTCAGAAAACTTAAAATGATTGATCATCTAAATCATTCTAATTGCTTCCAAAATTCACCAGTGACACCTAGCAGCATATGGTGGCAATCCATCAAAATTGAAAACAAACCTCTCGGTGCAGCTACTTGTATGATTAAGTTCTTCTATCTTGAGCCTCGATCAGATTAGGATTAAGGAGAACTCGTCAAACCCTAATTTCTATCATATGATTTAATCATTCGATTCAAGTCCGATGTAAAAATCTTAATAGAAACTCTTTCTATTATTTCACACTCTCTGCCATGGCCATGGGCTTATGTACTTAATTCTCATGATCATCATAGGGTTGCTCCTCATCCATCGAGGTAGATAGATTCCATCTTGGTGCAATCCAATTCCTACAATGAACATGCTATACCCAACATACACCTTAGGATTCCGAATGGCTAGGAGACCGAGTCATGGTATAGTCAAACTATAACACCCTCAAGGTGAACTGTCGATGCACCTCACATCAAAGAATTAGACACACTACTGCAGCATCAAGTCAGTCATCGACGAGAAGGTAGACTTTCCTATGACTACTCAAGGTGGTAACACTCAGTGCCCTTATTCTCTAACGAGTACCTATACTCTCGCTCCGATGTCTCTACACCGTAGACTTAAGACTCATCTATTACAAAGAAGCGATTATACACTAACCTTCTGGATCAATCATCATCCTCATGATGATCCTACGGTTAGGAGCATTTTATGAGTTAATAATGAAAATTCTTATCTTAAATTTTCAACTCTTGAAAATAAGAATTATCATTACCATTAACTCAAAGGATGCATCACAGACACTAAATACACATTTATGATAGAAAATAACCCATTTATTATTTATAGTCAAAATTATAATTTTGCCCTTAGAAGTGTATTACAAGTATCAGCCAATTCTGGCTTCTAGGGCACATATATCTAACACACGCCACATAGCCTCTCTCCCTCCTCCATGCCTCCCTTTGATCCTCTCTCTCCTGTCCATGCCTAAAAGATTTTGGACTTCAGTTTAGTGCGATCCAAGCAAGAGAAAGGCGACAAGAAAAGAAGAAGGCAGCACTAATGTAAGAGACAACATCCGATCTTCAAAAGGAGTTTTGAAGATCTTTAAGATCAGATTCAGATCTGATTTTTGGAGAAAAGATTGAGAAGGAGAAGATCTTCAGATCCTATCCGAGTGGATACCGGTAGAGGTTAGGCTCTTGGATGGCTACATCCAGAATCTCAGACAAACATCGAGATCATCATAGGGTAATAGGATTACCCATAACAAGATATAATTAAATTAGATTTATTTTATTTTATTTTATTTTATTTTATCATATCAATCAAATTAGATTTGAAAAGTCTCAGATCTAATTTAGATCTAAGAAAAAAATTTTTGAAATATCCCTCTTGATCAAATCAGATCTGAACGAACCTGACCCAAGAAATAGGATTTTTTCTTCACTAGAACCAGCCAGTAAGAGTTCTCTTATCTGTCGGTATGACCCACGACTGTTGACACGACTTAGAACCCATGGTGGGAATTTTCTTATCGACTAGCACGATCCAAGGGTCGTCCATGGCCGTCGATACGACATGACCAAAGACCATCCGTGACTGTCGACATGGCACCGCCCGACCTAGAACCCACCGGCATAATCCAAAACTAGCCGACAGGAGTCCTCTTATCCACCGACATGACCCACGATCGATGGATAATTATAATTTTTATAATAAATATATATAATATTTATTATAAAATTTATAATTAAATATTATTATAAATATTAAAAGTGATAAATAAATAATACTATAAAATTTAAAAAAAAAATCATACCTGCAGCTATAGAGAGGGGTCATACAGAGAGCTCCGAGGGTTGTCTGCAGTGATGCTAGAGGAAGATGACGATGCTAGAGATCACCTACGAAATAATTGAGAGAGATAGTGAGTTAGAATGAGAGAAGAGAGAGAAAGAGAAAAAGGAGAGAGAGAAAGAGCGAAAGAGAGGGATATAACAGGGTGGGGGTCAGGCCGAGGAAGAGAGGAGGTGGTAGAGCCAGCGGCCAGGTCGATTGGAAAGAAGGGGGAGGAGGGAGGCTCAGGCTGAGTGAAGAGAAGAGAGAGAGAGAGAGAGAGAACAGGGAGGGGTCGGGGTTAGTGGCCAGGCCGAGGGAAGAGAGGAGAAAAAGAGAGATGGTAGATGGCGACCGAGGAGGAGGGGGAGGAAGGAGGAGGGGGTGGCACGATGATGGGGAGGTCGATGGGGTGGGCTGCGGGTAGAGCTGGAGGGGGGCGGGGGGTGGATTGCAGGCGGCAGCCCAATGGAGGAGCCATGGACCTAGCCTGGGAAAGAAGGGGAAGGGGGTGGCGTGGTGATGGGAGGCTAGGAGGGTGGACTGCTGTGGAGCCGAAGGGGGGTCCGGGGGGTGGGTTGCGGGCGGCAGCCCAACGGAGAAGCCACGGGCCTAGGCTGGGGAAGAAGGGGAAGGGTGTGGCATGGTGATGGCGAGGCCGGGGGGTGGACTGCGGGTGGAGCCAGAGGGGGGGCAAGGTGGTGGGTTGCGGGTGGCAGCCCAGTGAAGGAGCCACGAGCCTAGGCCAAGGAAGAAAGGGAAGGAAAGGGAGGAGGGGGAGGTGGCGACACTAGTCGGGGAAGAAGGGGGAGGCATGGGTGGAGGCAGCACTGGTCGGAGAAGGAAAGGAAGGGGTGAGGTCTCACCGACAGTAGAGAGGAGGGAGAGAAAGAGAGCAATCAACGAAGAGAAAAAAAAATTTGGAGGTGGGCACTAGAAATAACCTAACCTATGGCAGTACTTTTCGAACCACTGCCATAGGCTATGGTAGCGGTTACTGAAAACCGCTGCCATAGGTCTATAGCAACAGTTATAAAATCACTGCCATAGATCTATGACAGCGATTTTCAATAACCACTGCCACAGAATAATTTTTTTTTTTATATTTTTATTCTAAATATTATATAATTTTAAAATTTAATGTCTATCTTCATTGTTCATTATCTAAATAATTATTATTAGATTGTCATCATAAAAGGCCACCTTTATCCGATGGCCATAGCTTCATGGATCATAAAATTTTGGTTTTGATGACCACGAGTGATGATGCGATGATCTAATAAATGGAGACCTTTGATGGATCTAAAAATCTACAACAATAATCTCGATGATATTTGTAGCATACTATCAAAGTTTAACTTTAATCGGATATCATTATCATGGTCAATTTAGCATGAAGTTATTTCAGCCGTTAAATGAGAAATGAGTGATCAAAGAACTAGACGACATCCATCTATGAGATAATTTTTTAGATAAATGATCTTGGCTACTATTTTAATCATTTTTATGATGGTGATCATAAAATTTAAATCATGAATTTAAGAATGATCCAAAACTATACATCACTTGATACCCATTCTTAAACTTCGTTGATAGTTATGCTCATACTTTTGCAAGATCTGCTTAACATGAATGATTTTTATAAAAATAATTTAAATTTTATGATCATGATCATAAAAATTATTAAAATAGTAGTCAAGATCATTTATCTAAAAAAATATCTCATAATCAGATGCCATCTGATCCTTTAAGCACTCGTTTCTCATTTAACGGTCGAAATCACCCTATGCTAATTGATCATGATAATGATATCTGATTGAAGTAAAACTTTGATAGTATGCTATAAACATCACTGAGATCATTATTACAAATTTTTGGATACATCGAAGATCTTCATCTATCAGATCATTGCATCATCATTCGTGGTCATCAAAATTAAATTTTTCTAATCGATGAAGCTATGACCACCAGATCAAGGTGGTCTTTTGTGATGACACTCTAATGTAATTATTTAGACAATGAACCATGAAGATGGATATTAAATTTTAAAATTATATAATATTTAGAATAAAAATATAAAAAAAAGATATCACAGCGGTTATGACTAACCGCTGCAATAGGTTGAGCCTATGGCAGCAGTTACAAAGAACCACTGCCATAGTTTAATCTATGATAGTGGTTAACCATAACCATGTCATAGATCTGAACTATGACAGCAGTTAATTCTAACCACTACCATAAGTCCGACCTATGGCAGTGGTTACTTATAACCGCTGCCATATGTTGACCTATAGCAGTGGTTAGTCATAACCGCTATCATAGGTCGGACCTATAGTAGCGGTTAGGGTTAACCGCTATAATAGAGTCTATTACAGCAGTTTTAAAAATCGCTATCGTAGTATGTGCTGCCATAGCTCTTTTTTGTAGTAGCGATTGCAACATATTTTGATTATAAAATATGACTGATGGATATGAACATGGCATTCTTAAATGGATATCTTAAGAAAGATATTTATATGGAACAGCCGCTTAGTTTCACTTCCTATGCTAGTGATCACAAGGTCTATAAGCTGCAAAGATCCATCTACGGACTCAAGCAGGCATCTCGGAGCTAGAATGCTCATTTTAATAATGTGATCAAATTATTTAGTTTTATCAAGAATGAGGAGAAGCCCTATGTGTTCAAAATGGTCAATGGGAGTAGTGCTGTCTTTCTCATATTGTACATAAATGACATCCTCCCGATTGGAAATAACATTCACATGTTGACCTCAGTCATGGTGTGGTTATCTAAGAAGTTTTATATGAAAGATCTAGGAGAGGCATCCTTCATTTTATGGATTAAGGTCTATAGAGATAGACCGAAAATGATGCTAGGTCTCTCATAGAAGATGTACGTAGAGGACGTGCTAAAAAGGTTCAGCATGAAGAACTCCAAGAGGGGACTTGTGCCATTCAAACATGCTATTCATCCCTCCAAAAAGATGTGCCCTAACACATCGGAGGAGATTGAATGCATGAGCAAGATCCCTTATGCTTCAGTAATAGAGAGCCTCATGTATGCTATGCTGTACATAACCTGGTATCACCTATGCTATGAGTGTCACTAGCAGGTATCAATTGAATCTAGGTGAAGAGCACTGGACTTCTATGAAATGTATCCTTAAGTACTTGAGAAGGACTAAGGATATATTTTGATCTTTGGTAATGGTAAACTCTAGGTCCAGGAGTATACAAACTCAGACTTTATATCTGATATAGACGATCGAAAGTCAACATCTAAAAGTGTTAGGATTTGACATTTTGAATTCGTTCCACAGCAAGAAGAAAATCAGTTTTAAGCACAACAGTCAGGCTAGCTCTGATATGCGGTTGAGCTGACTCAGATTAAGATCGAGTCAGCTCGAACCATAGTCGAACTGACTCTCTCAGGTAGATAGAAATAGAAAGTTGGATGAGATGCTGTCGAGCCAGTTCAAACCCTAATCAAGTCGGCTCAACGAAAGTGAACAAAATAGGATGGGTTTTCTGTTTGGACTTAGATTATGATTAATCTAAGGGGTCTACAGGAGTTGCACATGGATCACAGGATCCAATGGCCATAGAGGGTTGCGGTCATGATCTGAAGGTCAAAAAATATTTCAACTTCATCAAGAACATGTTCAACTCATATTAGGAGAACGAGCACTATTAGGACTCCTGTCAACTACTGAGAAGAAAATTTTCATCCTATTTAAAGGGCTAAGGTGCTGTGGAGCAGAGGGGGTGGCATGTGTGGTATGAAATGCACGTAGAGAGGCTCAAGCAGCCATCGAAAGGAGCTTGATAGAGCATCGAGTACATGCAGCTCGTGAGAGAGAGAAGCAATAGGTGCATAGCATCCAGCAAGGAGGCTATGAGGGTAAAGCATCTTGTAGCTTCTATGGGTCTCCTTGGAATTCTTAGAGAGCTTTTGTGGGAGTAGCTTCTAGTTAAGAGAGATTTATATATGATGAGTTGAGAGTGGGTATTCTCCTTTTGTACCTAATTTTCTCTTTCATAGTGAAGCTTTGCATGCCCCATGAAGGCAGCCTTTAGGCTGATCCACGTACTTAATTATTTTTTTATTTTATTTTTTTTTCTATCATAATAATTTAATATTAGATCCTTAACAAGTGGTATTAGTGTAGCTGATATTCCAACAGATTGATATCAAAGCTAGTCGATACCACAATAATTGGTATCAGAGTCAGACGGTACCAGAGCGTAGATTGCAGTAGTGGTGTTAATGATTGAAGAACATAGAGAAGACAAGCACAATCAAGATGGAGATCAATAAGTTTGATGGAAAGGGCAATTTCTCCTTATGGCAAGCAAGGGTAAAGGATATCCTCATCCAACATGGGTTGATCGATGCTCTCTTGTATGAGGAGATGCCAGCCACCATAGAGATGAGGATTGAAAGTGGATTCAGATGCAGATGGTGAGCACGATCTGCTTGTACCTAGCAGATGATGTGATGATCCATGTACCTGACGAGACTTCCCCGATGGTGCTGTGGTCGAAGCTCGAGGAGTTGTATATGGCAAAGTAGCTCACCAACATGCTATTCCTTTGGAGGCAATTTTACCAGCTATGGATGGATGAAGGCTAGAGCGTGCGAGAGCATCTATCCAACTTTTAAAAGATCCTCACTGACCTTCTTAGCATTGACAAAAAAGTTGAGGAGAAGATCAGGGCATTAATCTTGCTAGCGTCACTTCCTCCTTCATATGAGTCCTTGGTGACTACTCTTCTAGTGAAAAAGAGCACCATCAAGATGGATGAGGTCATTACAATAATACTCCAGAATGAGGTTCTCAGGAGAGAGAACCCAGCTTCGAGCTCAGATGGCGGTAGCTTAGCTTTGGCAGTTTCTGGAGGAGCAGGAGGTAGTTGATGGAGCAGTAGAGGATCGCATGAAGGATAATCTAGGTCCAAGACAAGGGACCAAAGCAAGATCAGATGCTACATGTGCGACGAGTTGGGGCATTGAATCAAGGATTGCCCATAACTCAAGGATCGAACGAGGGCTATTGCAGCAACGGCCAGTAGCGAGTTAGAGGATGATGTCCTGAAGATATCTAACGAGGTATCTACTTTTTTCAGTAGTAGATTTTAGATTCTATATGCACATATCATGTTTGTTACAGAAAGAAATAGTTTGAGTCCCTGAAGAGCAATGATAGCACTGCTTATCCATCGGATGGATCGAGCTGTGCGATCAGAGGCACCAGGATGGTCAGCTGGAAGACACATGATGGTGCATTGAGAAGATTGGGGGAGGTCCGATATATATCCAATTTCAGGCAAAATCATATCTTACTGAGCAGATTGGATTCAAACGGCTATAGGTGGGTAGCTGGTGATGGAATCCTAAAAGTCATGCATGATGATAGGGTGATATTGGAGGGAAAGAAGAAGACAAGAGGATATTACTATCTGGCAGAAAGTCTAGTGCAAGGTAGAGCTTCAGGAGCCAAAGGAAGCTTAGTGCGAGATGGAGCTCCAGGTGGAGATGGATCGAACACGAGATGGGAGACTCGAGAAGATGAGAGGTAACATCATAGAGTGAAGTTTCTATTGCCGTAGGAGAAATCTCTAAGCAGATCTTTGGTCAAAGTGGACGCAGCCCATGATGGAGGTGGGATTGAGCAGCTTGGCTCAACTCTAACGTTTGCCCATCCATGATCAGTAGGCGTGCCCTTGGGCATGGGGGCAAGATAGATCACAAGCTCTTAAAGTTAGGTGGATGTCAAATGTTGAGTCAATATGGAGATTATTAAGATTTGATGCCTCGAATTTGATCCACAGTAAGAAGAGAATCAGTTTTCAACACGACAGTCGAGCAAGCTCTGATAAATGATCAAGTTGGCTTGGATTGAGATCAAGCTAGCTCGAAGCACAACCAAGCTGGCTCTCTCAGGTAGATAGAAAGGAGAGTTCGGGCAAGATGTAGTCAAGCCAGCTCGATCCCTGACTGAGCCGGCTCGATGGAGGTGAATAGAATAGGATGGGGTTTTCTATTTGGACTCGAATTATGATTAATCCAAGGGGTCTAAGGGAGTTGTGCATGGACCATAGGATCTAGCAGCCATGGGGGTTTGCGGTCATGATCTGAAGGTTGAAAAATATTTCAAGACTCCATCAAGGACATGTTCGACTCATATTAGTGAACTACTAAGAAGAGGATTCTCATCCTATTTAAAGGGTTGAGGTGCTATGGAGCAGAGAGGATGGCATGTGTGGAGTGAGAGGCATGTAGAGAGGCTCAGATAGCTATCAAGAGGAGCTTGGTGGAGCACCGAGTACGTGCAATCCATAAGAGAGAGAAGCAACAGATGCATAGCGTCCAACAAGGATGCTATGAGGGCGGAGCATTTTGTAGCTTCTGTGGGTCTCCTTGGGATTCTTAGAGAGCTTTAGTGAGGGTAGCTTATAGTTGAGAGAGATTTATGTATGGTGAGTTGAGAGTGGGTGTTCTCCTCTTGTACCTAGTTTTCTCTTTCATAGTGAAGCCTTGCATGTCCCATGGAAGCAAGCCTTTAGGCTGATCCACGTACTTGATTATTTTCTTATTTTATTTCTTTCTTCTTCTTGCTATAATAATTTGGTACTAGATCCTTAACAAGCAGTATCAGAGTAGCTGACATCCTAATAGATTGGTATCAGAGCTAGTTGATACCACAACAGAAAGTATGTTCCTGTACAATGGTGGTGCCATAAGCTGGAAGAGTTCTAAGCAAATAGTGATGGCAGACTCCATCATGGAAGCAGAGTAAATCATTATCTCAAAAGCTGCAAAGGAAGCATTCTGATTCAAGAAGTTCATTGTAGAGTTGGGAGTGATGCCATGTAATGTTATCCCAATGTACTGCATCAACAATGGCACCATAGCTCTAGCTAAGGAACCGAGGTCTCACCACAAGTCCAAGCACATTGAGTAGTGGTTTCACCTCATCTGTGATTATCTTGAGAAAAGATACATCAAGGTTAAGAGAGTTGACACCATAGATAATGCAGCTAACCCACTGACCAAGCCTTTGAGCCAACAAAAGATTGAAGCCCATCTTGAGAAGATGGGACGTAGATTTATAGCCAATTGGCTTTAGGTCAAGTGGGAGTTTGTTAGATGTATGCCTTAGAAGCTAGATTGGCCAACACTTGTAAATACTTTCTAAGAGTATTTTTATAATTCTAACTTATAATTAATAAATAGATTATTTTTTCTATCATATTTATATATTAAGTATCTATGATATATCCATTAGGTTAATGGGTATGATAACACATATTCTTAATAATTAAAAATTTAAAGCATGTGTTATCATAATTAACTCATAAACTACTTTTGATCATAGGATCATCACGAGGATGGTGACTAATTCGAAAGATTGGTGTATGATCACTTTCTTAGGATAGATGAGTCTTGAGTCTACAGTATGGAGACATCAAAGTAAGAATATAGGTACTTGTTGAGAACAAAGGCATTGAGTGTGACCACTTCAAGCAGTCATAAGAAAGTCTAGCTTCTCATCGATGACTAGCTCAATGCTGTAGTTGTGTGTCTGATTCTTTGACTTGAGGTGCATTGATAGTTCACCTTAAGGGTGCCATAGTTTGACTACACCATAACTCGGTCTCCTAGCCATTTGGAATCTTGAGGTATATGTTAGCTATAGCATGTTTATTATAGGAATTAGATTGCATCAAGATGGGATTAATCAACCTTGGTAGAGGAGTGGTCCTATGATGACCATGAGGTCGATCCTAAAGTCCATGGCCATGGCAGTGTGAAATAATAGAAAGGACTTTCTATTAGAATTTTGCATTGGATTCGAATCAAATGGTTTAATCATATGACATGTGTTGGGTCTGATAAGTTTACCTTGACCTAGATCCTATCGGAGCTCATAATAGAAGAACCCAATCATACAATTGGCTACACCAAGAGATTCATATTCAGTTTTGATGGATTGCCACCACATACTGCTAGGTATCATTGGTAGATTTTGGGATTAATTAGAAGTATCTCGATGATCGATGATTCTAATTGGACGAATTAGAAAGAATTCTGGTCCATCGAAAGGTATTTCAATGATGTCGATGATAGAGATCATGACATATCCCATAACTATATAGAATTAAACCTAACTAAATTACAAAAATAAGAATTTTGGGTCTGAATGTTAATAATTGGGCTCACATGATCTGATTGATTTGGATTAGATCTAATTAGATTTAAGAAAATCGTGCTAGCACATGATTGGACCTAACTTTCTTGTTGATCCTCCTATGTGATTTTGATGATGACCAGACATTAAAGCATAAGACTAATGATAAATTTATTTTTAGTATTCTAAAGTATAGAATAAAGAGAGCTCTTTGACCAAAATAAGATAAATTTAAAGTAGAATTCAATTCAAGATCAAAATCTCTTGTTTGGTAGCAAATTTCCCTCAAAAATAGCCTTGGAGCATATTGAGAGGTCTCCAAAAATTTATGAGACATCTCGTGATGGCTGGCACAGTAAAATAGGATTCTAGCACAGGTTTGAGAAGTCTTGAGTTAAACTCGAGATATCTTAATCTTAGAAAATAAAAACTTCATTTCTATGCACTGAGATCGAGACATCTCGAAAAAAATCTTGAGAGATCTCGAAGTCGGGCGAGACTTCTCCATCGAAAGCGAGAGGACTTCGTCTCAGGCAATAGAATTTTTTCAGAAAGCTAATTTTCGAGCACCTGAGAACAAGACATCTCATGATCAAATAGAGAGGTCTCAAAGTTGAGTGAGATGTCTCGAGTCAAATCAAGAGGTCTCGAGATGCGGCGACAGCTTTTCAATGTATAGGTTCAGACCTTCTTTTTTCGGTCCCAATGGCTAGTTTTCACGTCCAATGGTCTGATTCAACCTATCTCTACATTTCAATCATATCAAGAATGGTGGGAATGGATCAGATATAAAAGAAAAGAAGAAATATCTTTTGAAATAGAAGAAAAAGAGAGAAAAAGCAAGAACACCCACTTTTAATGAAACTCTTCCTCCATCAAAGTTTTCTCAAGCATTAAAGCATCCTCAAGTGTAATAACTCCAAGCATTCAAGGTGGCAACTAACAAACTACATCAATAACTCTTCAGCTCAATTTAAGGAGCATTTAGTATTGTAAAATTCTTTTTTACTTGTTTGTGTACTAAGTTTGAGCAGGGGCTAAAACTAGGGGTTTGAGCTTTTACATTCTATTTATTATTTTGTATTACCTTATTTGGGGTTTGTAAAGGTTGTGGTTGGTGAACCTGAGGAAAAACCAATTGGGTTTAGGATAATAATCCTAAAAAAACTATCTGGCTGTAATCTTAAGGGATTATAGTGAAATTTTCAAGAATTTTGCTTGAAAAGTAGACGTAGGTGCTGGGAGTGCACCAAACCACTATAAAAAATTCTTGTTTGTATGTGTGTGCATTTCTCTTGCTTCTCATTATTCTGATATCTCACTCATCTAGCACTTAAATAGTTTATTTCTGCACATACTTTAATTTTTAAAAATTCAATTCACCCTCTCCCCTCTCTTGGGTTGTCTAGCTAGGCAACAATTGGTATTAGAGCTTTGGTTCTCTACTAATTATTGATTTTTTTTCAACTAAGAGAAAAAGATTTTGACAACCTAACTTGGAGGATCTCTTGTCGAAGGGCAACCCATCAATAGGCCACCTCTTTTCAATAGGTTCAACTATACCTATTGGAAAGCTCGCATGCGCATTTTCATACAAACCCTTGATTATGATATATGGAGTATCATTATTAATGGGCTGCACACACCAACAATCACTGTGAATGGCATTTCATCTCTTAAGCTGGAGAAGGATTGGGATGAATCAGACAAAAAGCTTATCCAATTAAATGCTAAGTTAATGAATGTTCTTTATTGTACCCATAATGATAATGAGTTTAATCAAATTTTCACTTGCAATTATGCAAAAAAAATTTAGGATAGACTTTAGATCATGCATGAAGGGATAAATCAAGTCAAAGAAACTAAGATCAACACGCTAGTTCATCAATATGAACTATTTAAAATGGATCCAATTGAAACAATCACTAGCATGTACACTAAATTTATAAATATTATAAATGGCTTAAAGAGCTTGGGAAAGGTTTATACTAACAGTGAATTAGTGAGAAAGATTCTCAGTTCTTTGCCTTAGTCATAGAAAGCCAAAGTGATAGCCATCCAAGAGGTAAAATATCTAAACACACTACCACTTGAAGAGATTATCAAATCCTTGATGACTCAAAAGCTTGCAATGGGATGGCATAGTGAAGAAGACAGCAAGAAGAAAAAGACCATTGCTCTAAAATCTATGGCTGCTAAAAGGGAAGATGATCTATCCACTAGTGACAAGAATGATGAAGATATAGCCCTGGTGATCAGAAAGTTCAAAAAATTCATGGGTAGAAGAAAATAAGGATTCAAGAAAAGAAGCTCATTTAAAGGAGAACCTAGCAAGAAAAAGGAGAAGGAAAAAAAGATCAACTTATTTGCTATGAATGCAAGAGATCGAGACATTTTAGGACTGACTATCCTCAATTGAAGAAAAAAATCCAAAAGAATAAAGAAGAAGGCTATGGTAGTGACTTAGAGCGATAGCAATGAGTCAAGCTCAGAAGAAGAAAATCCAAATGAAGCAAACTTATGCTTCATGACTCAAGAAGAAGAGGTATCTTCTACATCCACTTTGAATTTTTCTTTTGATGAACTTCAAGATGCATTCTATGACTTAATGAAGGATTACAAAAAAATAAACTTAAAAAATAGAAACCTAAAAGAAATGAATCAAATACTTGCTAAAGAAAAAGAAAAAGCACTTAATGAACATGACAAACTAAAAGAAGAAAACAAAATCTTAAAGGATGAATTAGACAAACTAAAATCTTTAGTTGATAAGTTTACATGTAGTTCACAAAAATTATAAATGATCTTAAATAATCAAAGAGGAGTTTATGATAAAGAAGGCCTAGGTTATAAACCTAAAGATAAAACAAAATTCCTAAAAAACTTCTTTACTGCACCTTCATCCATTAGTACTTCTCATATTACATGCTTTAGTTGTGGGAAAGTAGGACACAAGGCATTTGCATGCAATACTAGAAAACTTAATGAAAAATCATTTAGAAGAATTTGGGTTCCAAAAGAAATCATGACCACTAACCCAAAAGGACCCAAGAAGACTTGGGTACCTAAAATTGTCACCTAAATTTTTGTGCAAGAATGCCTTATAGCCAAGGGATCTAAACACAAATGGTACTTGGATAGTGGCTATTCAAGGCATATGTCAGGTGATAAGGATCAATTCTTCATCCTTGAAAGGAAGGGAGAGCAGTCAAAGAAAAAATTATTGGGATTGGTAAAATTCAGATTACCCCATCTACCTTCATAGATAATATTTTGTTAGTTAACAATTTAAAACATAATTTGCTTAGTATTAGTAAATTATATGATAGAGATTATAAAGTTTCATTTGAATCATCCTTGTGCATTGTATCTAGTTCTTTAAATAATAGCATAACATCAATGAAATCACCATGAAGAGTGGTCAATGCTTAGTTGCAATGAATACTAACATCAAAGAAACTAGTTAACTTTGGCACCGTAAGTTAGGACATGCAAGCATGCATACTCTATCAAAATTACTTAATAAAAATTTAGTTAAAGGTTTACCCAAACTAAATTTTAAATTTGATCATATTTATGATGCTTGCCAATTTGGAAAACAAACTAGGAGGAATTTCAAATCTAAAAATGTGATTTCAACTTCTAGGCCTTTTAAATTGATTCACATGGATTTATTTGGACCTACTAGAACTACAAGTTTAGGAGGAAAGAAGTATGGTCTGGTTATTATTGATGATTACTCTCATTTCACATGGATTTTATTTTTGGCATACAAAGATGAAGCCTTTTTCATGTTTTCAAAGTTTTATAAAAAGATCTTAAATGAAAAGAACTCAACTATAGTTTGTATTCGTAGTGATCATGGCACTGAATTTGAAAACAAGTTTTTTGAAGAATTTTGTAATGAACATGGCAATGAACACAATTTTTCTGCACTAAGAACACCTCAACAAAATGGACTAGTTGAAAAAAAAATAGAATCTTAGTCGATATAGACCATACCATATTGTGTGAAGAAAATCTATCCAAATATTTTTGGGCTGAAGCCATTAACACTGCATGTTACATTCTAAATAGAGTTTTAATTCATCCTTTTCTAAAGAAAATCTCCAATGAGCTTTGGAAAGCAAAAGGACCTAACATTAATTGCTTTCATGTTTCTGGTTGTAAATGCTTCATTCATAATAATAGCAAAGATAATCTAGATAAATTTGATGCTAAGGCAGATGAAGGTATCTTTCTTGGATATTCTTCATCTAGCAAAGTATATAGGATCTTCAACAAATATTCATTGATTATTGAAGAATTCATTCATATTGTTTTTGATGAAGCTAACAATCAATCTTTGAGAAAGGAAGATATTTTTGATGATGATGTAGGAATTCTTGAAAGTAAAATAAAGGAACTTAATTTGAAGGGCAACACCATTTATGATAAAGACAAATTCACAACAACAAATGAACAAAAAAAGAATGATGACATAGAAACTACTAAAGAACATGAAAATCTACCCAAGGAGTGGAGGTATGCACACAATCATCCAAGAAAACTAATTTTAGGTGATCCTTCACAAAGGGTAGGAACCAGATCTTCTTTTAAAGATGCTTTCGATTATCTTGCTTTCGTTTCTCAAATTGAACCTAAGAACACATAATAGGCTAAAAAAGATTCAAATTTGATGTTAGCTATGCAAGAAGAACTAAACCAATTTGAAAGAAATAATGTTTGGACTCTTATGAGTAGACCCCTTGATAATCCCATAATTAGCACAAAAGGATAATTAGGAACAAACTAGATGAACATGGAAATATAATAAGAAATAAAGCTAGATTAGTTGTAAAATGATATAATCAAGAAGAAGGAATTGACTTCGATGAAACATATGCTCCTATAGCAAGATTAGAAGCTATTAGATTATTACTTGCTTTTACTTGCTACATGGATTTTAAATTATTTTAAATGGATGTTAAAAGTGTCTTCTTAAATAGTTATATCGATGAAGAACTATTTATTGAACAACCTCCTAAATTTGAAAATTACTCACTTTCTAATTGTGTGTATAAATTAAATAAAGCACTTTATAGACTTAAACAAGCACCTAGAGCTTGGTATGAGAGATTAAGTAAGTTTCCTTTATAAAATAAATTTACTAGAGGAAGTGTGGACACTACATTATTTTTGAAAAAGAAAGATAATGGCCTCCTTGTGGTTTAAATTTATATAGATGATATCATATTTGGAGCTATTAATGAGAATCTTGGTCAAGAGTTTGCAAGGTTAATGCAGGATGAATTTGAAATGAGCATAATGGGGGAGTTGACCTTCTTTCTTGGGCTTCAAATTAAACAATCAAAGAGATCTTCATTAGCCAAACCAAGTACATCAAAGAAATGCTAAAGAAGTTTGGCATAAAAAATGGAAAGAAGATTGGCACACCAATGAGCCCCTTATGCAAACTCAACAAAGATGAAAATGGTAAGAATGTAAATAAAAAGCTCTACAGAGGTATGATAGGAGTCCTACTCTATTTAACTGCAACTTGGCCTGATATATTATTTAGTATTTGCATGTGTGCTAGATTTCAATCTAATCCTAAAGAATTATGCTTATTAGCTGTTAAAAGAATTTTTAGATATCTACTTAATACACATAACCTAAGATTATGGTACTCAAAACACTCCTCTATTGAGTTGATATGATACACCGATGCTGATTATGAAGGATGTAGAATAGATAGAAAAAGCACTAGTGGCACATGCCAATTTTTAGGACTAAACTTAATTTTATGGTATAGCAAAAAGCAAAACTCTGTAGCCTTATCAACAGCGGAGGCCGAATATGTCGCTATAAAATATTGCTGCGCACAAATACTATGGATTAAGCAATAGCTCAAAGATTTTAGAATTAAACAAAATAATATTTCCATTAGGTGTGACAATACTAGTGCCATAAACTTAACTAAAAATCATATTCAACACTCAAGGACTAAGCATATTGAGATTAGACATTACTTTATAAGAGACCTTATTCAAAACAAAAATATCATGCTCGAATTTGTCTCAACTGAAAATCAACTTGTTAATATTTTTACAAAACCACTAAATGAAAATAGATTTTCTAAAATCAGAGGTGAACTTAGAATTTGTGATCCATTTTAAATTTGTCTAAACATGTGTTTATTGAATGAAAAGTGTATCCTCTTAGCTTCCATAGCACCCTCATTTCTATCAAGAATTATCAAGAAATTTTGGTTAAAAACTTATCTTTTCTAAAATTCCATTATTGTTCTTAAGAGTCTCGATTTATGATCGAGACATCTCGGCTGCTTTTCGAGATGTCTCATTCTGAATTCGAGGCCTCTTGATTTTTTTGAGACTTCTTGTCTTTATGATGAGACTTCTCGAGTTTCATGGGTTCCTCTTTTTAGTGAAAACCCATCAAGTCGTCACTTTTATTTCCATCTTTCTTTCACCAAGAGCTCTCATTCAAAACTCTCACAAACTCCCTCCAACCCACTCCAAATCCCTAAATCACTATTCCATTCCCTCTTTGGTCAGATTCTAAGATCCTAATATCTCCGAAAAGGAAAACCTCCACCACTCAGAGATCGTCCATGACTCCATCGACTGAACATAGGGCAAAATGATAGTGAGACATCTTCCAAGCATCTCCAGCTGCTCCTCCTTCTCGATCTCATCTATTTGTGGCAACAAGAATAGTTCCTACTGGATGGAAGGTCAACTTCAAATTTCTTGACAAAGAAAACTTCCATATAGGCTCATGGCTTCGATAGCAAGGGTGGGAGAAGCTCTGCTCACTTAAGGTAAAGGTTTATCCAGACCTTGTCAAAAAGTTTTTTGACAATCTTAAGCTTGACACTACTATAGAACAGGGGTACAACAGTGGTTAATAACCGCTATTATAGTCTAAAAAATTTCTACCATAAGCTATGATAGTGATTAGCTAACAGCTGCCACTACTGCCGTCGCTGTAGGTCGATGATAGTGGTTATTGTAGCAATTAAGAGAACTGCTATCATATATCGCTTATGGCAGCAGTTTTCAAACCGCTGCAATAGATTGATCTATAGCAATGATTTTGTGACCGCTGCTATAGTTTGATATATGACAGCGATTTTTTAACCACTGCCATAGGTCAAACTATAACAGTGGTTATAGAACCACTGCTATAGATCTATGGTAGCAGTTGACAGGCCTATGGTAGTAGTTTTGCAACCGCTGTCGTAGCTTTTGAATAATAAAAAAATATAAATTTTATAATTTTATAATAACTTTTAAATGCAGTTCAATAACACAAAAAAATATTATAAATATAAGAATATTTATGAAATGCTCAAATTTTATTATTAATTATAATAATTTTTAAAAAAAATATATCAAAAGTTTTCTAAATCTACATCATCATCATCACCGAGAGCAAAAGCTGGAGCTGGAGCCAGAGCTAAAAGGGCTGGAGTTGGAGGGGCTAGAGCTGGAATGCTGACCAACATGTTCTCAAGGCCAATAAAGTTAGCTCCAAAATGCACGCTGAGCCTCATCACCATGGCATTCAAGAAGCCCTCCAGATGAGATATGCGCTCCTCAGTATGAGCAGCCCATGCCATAGCCTAATCTGCCCACGCCAGAGTCTAAGCTGCCTATGCAAATGCCTCCTCAAGCTGCTCTCAACTGACGACGCCGGAAGCATGTGAAAAAATGCTCGCCTCAGACTAGTAACTCATCGGTATATATCCAAGCCTATATCAGATTCTCCCAGAGTGCTCAAGCCCCAAGACTTGAGACAAATAGTCATGCGGGCTAGAGGTATTTGGGCCCTTGCTCGTAAGCGCATCTAACTGCTCTTGTATAAAAATATCAAATGCATAAATATAACTAAGATATACTTATCCATATCTCTTCCCATACCTTGTTCCTAATACCAGCATCCATCAATTGTCAGTCTATGGATAGTACCAAAATGATGTTAGATCGCCTCATAAGCACTCCAAAAAAAGAATGCATCTCTCATGTGGTCTACCCTACTGGCCTCCCCTCCGTGTCATAGTCCACCATCACCTGATGCTGGTAATTCCACACATGCGGCATGCATATGGGATCGCAAAATATCCTACTAGATGATGCACCTACAATAAAAATATATTATACAAAAATATAATAGTATACTATAATTATATAAATAAATAATATAATAAAAATATACAGTCACTAGCCATAGGATCATGCACATGGATCCTGGTGGAGACTCACCGGTGGGTGGAGCATGTGCCGGAGACGTGGTTGATGCTGGAGGCTCAGATGCTGGTGGTGTTAGATATATGTGCCCTAGAAGCCAGAATTGGCTGACACTTGTAATACACTTCTAGGGGCAAAATTATAATTTTGACTATAATTAATAAAATGGGTTATTTTCTATCACACCTGTGTATTTAGTGTCTGTGATACATCCTTTGAGTTAATGGTAATGATAATTCATTTTTTCAAGAGTTGAAAATTTAAGACATGAATAATCATTATTAACTCATAAACAGCTTCCGACCATAGGATCATCACGAGGATGGTGATTGATCCGGAAGGTTGGTGTACGATCTCTTCTCTTTAGTAGATGAGTCTTGAGTCTATGGTGTGGAGACACCGGAGCGAGAGTATAGGTACTCGTTAGAGAACGAGGGCACTGAGCGTGACCACCTCGAGTAGTCATTAGGAAGTCTACCTTCTCGTCAATGACTGACTCGATGCTGCAGTAGTGTGTCTGGTTCTTTGACCTGAGATGCATCGGCAGTTCACCTTGAGGGTGTTATAGTTTGACTACACCATTACTCGATCTCCTAGCCATATGGAACCCTGAGGTGTATGTTGGCTATAGCATGTTCATTGTAGGAACTGGATTGCATCAAGATGGGATCTATCTACCTCGGTGGTAGAGGAGCAGCCCTATGATAATCATGAGAATCAAGTCCTGAAGCCCATGGCCATGGCAGAGTGAAATAATAGAAAGAGTTTCTATTTAGATTTTCACATTGGACTCGAATCGAATGATTACATCATATGACAGAGACTAGGGTTTGACGAGTTTACCTTAACCCTAATCTGATCGGGGCTCAAGATAGAAGAACTTAATCACACAGGTAGCTGCACCAAGAGGTTCGCATTCAGCTCTGATGGGTTGCCACCATATACTGCTAGGTGTCACTGGTGGATTTTGGGAGCAATTAGAATGATTTAGATGATCGATCATTCTAGCTGTTCGAATCAGAAGAGTTCTGATCCATCGAAAGGAGTTTCGATGATGTCGATGATAGAGATCATGACATATCCCATTACCATACAGAACTGAACCTAACTGGGTCACACAAACAAGGGTTTGAATCTGGTGATCATCAATTGAACTGATCTAGTTCAATTGATCTGAATGAGATTCAATTAGGTTCAAGGAAATCGTGCTAGCACTCGATTGAACCTAACGTTCTTCTTTTACTATCATAAATAAGTTGTCCTGACTGAGCCAAAGGAGTTTGTGCTCAATCAGAGGCCTTCATATGGTCTAACTGGAGGTTGTCCAAGTTAGAAGAAGGTTGTCTTATTTTTATAAGACATACCTGCCATTTTTGGTCACCTGCCATTTCTTGGTCCTTTGACTTTGGTCAAAAGTTGACCTTTGACTGGTCAAATGTTGACCATTAGACACTTTGACTTTTGTCCACGTGTCACGCACCTATTGGAGAGCTGGTGGGGGCCTGTCCCCCTGCCAGAACCTGGCAAGGAGGAGGGCGCACGCCACCCTAGGCGTGTGCCCAAGTTGGAGGCGCCTTGGAGTCCTTGTTGGACAAGGACTCCACCTCCCTTTTGGATTCCAATTAGAGTTCTCCTAAGAATCCAAGTTTGACTGGTCTTAGGCGCCCTCTAAGGAGGAATCCAGGGGACTCTATTCCCACCAATCAGATTTAGATCTGATTTCACAAAGGGTTGTGATTGGTTGGGAGGAAGAGGAGTTGGATCACGCTTAGTCTATAAATAAGACCCTGCGCCCAACTCAGATTCAATGCTAATGCAATTCAATTGAGAAACCCCATGCCCCAAGGCTGCCTCTCCCCTCCTCCTCCATGCCATAGCTTCTTCTCCCCTTGCTCTCCACGTCCAAAAAAAGTGTTTTGGACTTTGGTTGGTGCGATTCAGATCAAAGGAAAGGCGATCAAAAGCTAAGAAGGCTGCGCTGCTGCAAAAGGACGACTGCTGATCTTCAAAAGAGTTTTGAAGATCCTCCAGATCAGATCCAGATCTAATTTTTGGAGAGCATGTGATAGAGAAGAAGAGGATCTCTAAGATCCAACCCGAGTGGATACCTGGTAGAGGCCAGGCGCTTGCGTGGCTAGATCCAGAACCTTCCGCTGCAATCAGGATCATCAACAGGATAATAGGATTACCCAAATCAGGTAAATTAAATTTGATTTAATTTATCTTATTTTATTTTATTTATTAAAATAATAAGAATCAGATCTAAAATATATCAAGATCTGATTGGGATCAAGAGAAAAATTTTTGAAATATATCTCTTGATCTGATCAGATCTGAACGAACCTGGACCAGGAAATCAGGATTTTCCCTTCAACTGGTATCAGAGCCATGGTTCTAAATTGTTTAGATCTGATTTTAATTTTATTTTAATTAAAAAATAAAGTAATTTCAGATGTCACATGAGATGTGATCAGATCTGAAATCAGAAAAAATTAAAATTAAATGATTTGGATCTAAGACTTAGAAGATATGCATGACTAGTTCTAGAATAGAATAGTTCTATAGAATAGTTTTGCATGTTTTTGATTTAATCTGATTAAATCATATTTTAGATCTTCTTATTTACTATTTTTTGATATTATAAGTGTTATAATAACATCTGATAAATAAAAATAAAAATTATTTAATTTTAAATATCATATGAGATATGATTAGATGCATGTCTAGACTAGTTGTAGAATAGTTCTACATAATTATCTAGATTAGAATTTATTTTGATTAGATCAATTTAAATCTAATTTTTTAGATTATTATGAGATAATTTAGATCTGAAAACATGCATGATTATGATACATGAGATGTATGCAAAATATGCCATGATTAGATCTAAATTTGTATATGAGATATATGATATAGATCTAAAACTGTTTTGTAGATTTACATGTTCCTGATTAAGGCGTTCCTCTTGGCCGTCCGGTCATAAGAACGAAGAAGGGTTTAAAGGCCCTCTCTTCCCATTCGATGGGGTGTTCTTATGACGTGTAGGGGTGCTGCGTGTTCGTCCTTAATCAGAAACCCAAAACTTACTTTCTGCAAAACCCTAGATCCTGAAACCCTAGGATTTATTGTGCATATTTTGTTTATGAACCCAACTTAATTAAGAATTAAGTTTATGGAATATCAATTAGGTCTAAAATTGAGAATTTTCAGATCTAAGACATATTCATAATACTGGGTTCGGGCTTGGGTAGCTCAATTAGGTCTAAGCGGTTGATCAAACCGAATCAAGAGTTGGTTAGATGGGATCAACAATGCTTAAATTGACCAGCCTAATAGGATTAAGTCTGGGTCAAGATCGAGTCACGATCAAGCAAGACCTAATTAGGCTCAGAGGTTAGAGTCTGGATTGTAGGCTAACCCAATTGGTTCTGACTCAACAATTTGGTGTCTAAGGTAAGTTTGGCACAGACGACCGACTGGTTTTTAATTGGAAGCTACTCGACCTGAATGCGTTCTTGTGCGAGTTAATGGCATATTCCTTCCACCGGTCTCACTTACCTGGCCATATCTGTTGACACAGTTCTGATCTGAGGTGGTCAATAATCCGAGCTGACCCATGCCACTAGGTTAGTCATAATTGTTATGACTAAGCCAAGTCTAGTTTAATGAGACCTGAATCAATTCTCCCTAAGAAAAGATTAAGTCCGAGGTCTTCCACCATTGTAGACGTGCGGGCCCTTCCCGGGGTTGATTGTTCTCGGCTGGATACAGTGGCTCAGTTGCACCGGGAAGATGCAACCATGTCTATTAGGCATTGGATGCTATGGGCTGGAGGATGAGTTGGGCTCAATATTTCGGATACGGTGAGAGACTCAATTAGGAACCCAGTCTATGCAAATGGTGGGTCTGACTTAACTAAGGAGTGGATCAATATTCTGGATACGGTGAGATTCATGAATTAGAGACCAAGTTTGGGTGCACCATGATTAGAGAATCATTGAACAAGAGTTGTTCACTCATTGGCTAACCCATCACCAATAACTGTTAGGTGAGGTGATGAGTCAGTTGGTGAGACCGCACCACCCACTAGAAATCATCAATCGTGGAGATTTTCGCATCTCTACAGAGGGAGTGTAGGGATCCGAGAAAATAGTGGGAGCTAATTTGTTTAAAAATAAAATCCCTAAATAAATTGGTCAAGTCAAAATTACAATATCTAACTAGAATCTTTGACTCTCTATAGGAAAATGTCTGCGTCCAACCCACTGGCACGTATCCTAGACACACATAGACTGACTGGACCCAATTATAAAGATTGGCTCAAGAACTACAAAATTGTTTTGGGTTCAGAGAAGTTAACACATGTTTTGGACCAGGACCCTCCCACCTTACCAGCTCGTCCATCCACTGAACAGAGAGCGTCTCTGGAAAAATGGATTGACGAAGACAATAAGGCCAGATATTACATGTTGGGCTCGATGTCTGATGAGCTCCAGCGCCAACATGAAGATATCAGGACTGCTCGCCAAATGTTGGCTCACCTACAGGAGATGTTTGGTGAACAGAGTCGCGCAGCCAAATATCAAGTCACAAAACAACTTTTTAAGGCTAAGATGCGTGATGGGCAGTCAGTCCAAGATCACTGTCTGACAATGATCAAGGACATGGAAGAGCTTGAGAAGCTCGGTGTGAAGTTGGACTTGGATCTGCAGAACGATATTATTCTGCAATCCTTGACTGATGCATATGGGCAATTCATCATGAATTACCACATGCATAAACTTCAAAATTCCTTGGCCGAGTTGATGAATATGCTGGTTACCGCTGAGCTTTCTATGAAAGGTTCTAAAGGCTCAGTTCTTGCTATGGAACGGACTTCTTCCAAAAGAAAGTCTTATGGAAAGAAAAAGAAGTCTGTGAAAAAGCAAAAGGTGGAAGGATCAAAGAAGAAGAAGGCAGAATCGAAAAAAGAAGGTCGATGTCAAAGGAAAGTGTTTCCATTGCAACAGCGACGGCCATTGGAAGCGGAACTGCCCTACTTACCTGGCCACCCTGAAGAACAAGAAGGAAGGTCCTTCTGGAGGTATGCTCGTTATTGAGTCTAACCTTACGGTTTCTTCTGCATCCAGTTGGGTGCTTGACTCTGGTTCTAGTGCTCATCTGTGCACTTCTATGCAGGGTCTTGAGGATAGCAGGAGGCTGAGGGATGGAGACATGATCCTACGCATCGGTAATGGAGCAAGAGTTGCTGCAGTAGCCGTGGGAACATACCCTCTTCGATTACCATCTGGTTTAGACTTAGTTTTAAAAGACTGTTATTATGTGCCTGCAGCTAGCAGGAATTTGATTTCTGTTTCATGCTTAGCACAAGAAGGTTATGTGATCACCTTCTTTAAGGACCATTGTAACATTCTTTATGAAAGAAATAAAATTGCAAATGGTTTCCTTGTTAATGGTCTTTATCAGTTGCATATTGATGTACCTATTTTAACTATCGAGCAAAACGTGAATGCCAAACGACCTAGGGATAGTCCAAACGACAGATATCTATGGCACCTGAGATTAGGTCATATAGCAGAAGATAGGATTAACAAATTGGAGAAAAATGGGCTATTGAGTCCATTGACTTTTGAGTCATATCCAACTTGTGAATCTTGTCTTCAAGGCAAAATGACTAAACTCCCTTTTGTTGGACATGGGGAGAGGGCCACAGATCTCCTTGCCCTAGTACATACTGATGTGTGCGGCCCATTTGATGTGCCGGCTAGAGGCAATTTTGTCTACTTCATTACCTTTACCGATGATCTGTCTAGGTATGGGTATGTGTATCTTATGAGACATAAGTCTGAAGCTTTTGAAAAGTTCAAAGAATTCAGACATGAAGTAGAAAAAACAAACTGGAAAACCCATTAAGGTTCTTCGATCAGATCGAGGAGGTGAATACCTTAGCCGGGAATTCCTAGACTATCTTAAGGAAAATGGCATAGTCTCTCAATGGACTCCACCAGGAACACCTCAACTCAACGGGGTTTCAGAATGGAGAAATCGGACTCTATTGGATATGGTTCGATCCATGATGAGCTTCACAGACCTCCCTGATTTTCTTTGGGGACATTCATTATTAACTTCAATTTATCTACTGAATAGGGTTCCCTCTAAAACCGTTCCTACCACACCGTATGAGATATGGCACGGTAAGAAACCAAGTCTGAGTCATCTCAGAATTTGGGGTTGTCCGGCTTATGTCAAAAGACAACAAGCGGACAAGTTAGAATTTAGGTCCTTCAGAGCTCGATTCATAGGATATCCTAAAGAGTCATTAGGATACTATTTCTACATTCCAGAAGACCACAATGTGATTGTGAGTCGACATGCCATATTTTCTTGAAAAATAGTTTATTCAAGATAGTGGCATTGGAAAAGCAGATTAAGCTTGATGAGAAAGTCTCACAAGTGGAAAGAGCTAAGGACCAATTGGAACCAAATCAGGTTGAGCCAATAAGAACACTACCTCCTCCACCTCGTAGATCGGAAAGAGTTTTCCGTCCCCCTGAAAGATACTTAGGTATTATTTCAGAGGACGTAGAGGAAATGTTCCTCATAGGTAATGGTGCTCATGGTGATGATCCCAAAACCTACAACGAGGCGATATCAGATATCGACTCCGAGAAATGGCTTGAGGCAATGAAGTCAGAGATCGACTCGATGCACTCAAACCAAGTCTGGACCTTGGTAGATCCACCAGAAGGTATAGTACCTATTGGGTGTAAATGGATCTTCAAGAGAAAGATTGGTGTAGATGGGAATGTGGAGACATTCAAGGCTAGACTGGTGGCAAAAGGTTATAGTCAACGTGAAGGCATTGACTATCAGGATACCTTTTCCCCGGTAGCTATGCTAAAATCCATCCGCACATTGCTTGCCGTTGTAGCCTATTTCGATTATGAAATATGGCAAATGGACGTGAAAACGGCATTCCTAAATGGATATCTTGAGGAAGATATCTATATGGAACAGATAATGTGGTAGACCCACTTACAAAGCCGTTGGGCCAGCAGAAGATCGAAGCCCACCTTGAGAAGATGGGACTTAGACTTGTAGCCAATTGGCTTTAGGACAAGTGGGAGATTGTTAGATATATGTGCCCTAGAAGCCAGAATTGGCTGACACTAGGTAATACACTTCTAGGGGGGCAAAATTGTAATTTTGACTATAATTAATAAAATGGGTTATTTTCTATCACACCTGTGTATTTAGTGTCTATGATACATCCTTTGAGTTAATGGTAATGATAATTCATTTTTTCAAGAGTTGAAAATTTAAGACATGAATAATCATTATTAACTCATAAACAGCTCCCAACCATAGGATCATCACGAGGATGGTGATTGATCCGGAAGGTTGGTGTACGATCGCTTCTCTTTAGTAGATGAGTCTTGAGTCTACGGTGTGGAGACACCGGAGCGAGAGTACAGGATACTCGTTAGAGAACGAGGGCACTGAGCGTGACCACCTCGAGTAGTCATTAGGAAGTCTACCTTCTCGTCAATGACTGACTCGATGCTGCAGTAGTGTGTCTGGTTCTTTGACCTGAGATGCATCGGCAGTTCACCTTGAGGGTGTTATAGTTTGACTACACCATTACTCGGTCTCCTAGCCATATGGAACCCTGAGGTGTATGTTGGCTATAGCATGTTCATTGTAGGAACTGGATTGCATCAAGATGGGATCTATCTACCTCGGTGGTAGAGGAGCAGCCCTATGATAATCATGAGAATCAAGTCCTGAAGCCCATGGCCATGGCAGAGTGAAATAATAGAAAGAGTTTCTATTTAGATTTTCACATTGGACTCGAATCGAATGATTACATCATATGACAGAGACTAGGGTTTGACGAGTTTACCTTAACCCTAATCTGATCGGGGCTCAAGATAGAAGAACTTAATCACACAGGTAGCTGCACCAAGAGGTTCGCATTCAGCTCTGATGGGTTGCCACCATATACTGCTAGGTGTCACTGGTGGATTTTGGGAGCAATTAGAATGATTTAGATGATCGATCATTCTAGCTGTTCGAATCAGAAGAGTTCTGATCCATCGAAAGGAGTTTCGATGATGTCTATGATAGAGATCATGACATATCCCATTACCATACAGAACTGAACCTAACTGGGTCACACAAACAAGGGTTTGAATCTGGTGATCATCAATTGAACTGATCTAGTTCAATTGATCTGAATGAGATTCAATTAGGTTCAAGGAAATCGTGCTAGCACTCGATTGAACCTAACGTTCTTCTTTTACTATCACAAATAAGTTGTCCTGACTGAGCCAAAGGAGTTTGTGCTCAATCAGAGGCCTTCATATGGTCTAACTGGAGGTTGTCCAAGTTAGAGAAGGTTGTCTTATTTTATAAGACATGACCTACCATTTTTGGTCACCTGCCATTTTTGGTCCTTTGACTTTGGTCAAAAGTTGACCTTTGACTGGTCAAATGTTGACCATTGACTGATCAAATGTTGACCATAGACACTTTGACTTTTGTCCACGTGTCACGCACCTATTGGAGAACTGGTGGGGGCCTGTCCCCCTGCCAGAACCTGGCAAGGAGGAGGGCGCATGCCACCCTAGGCATGTGCCCAAGTTGGAGGCGCCTTGGAGTCCTTGTTGGACAAGGACTCCACCTCCCTTTTGGATTCCAATCAGAGTTCTACTAAGAATCCAGTTTGACTGGTCTTAGGCGCCCTCTAAGGAGGAATCCAGGGGTCTCTATTCCACCAATCAGATTTAGATCTGATTTCACAAAGGGTTGTGATTGGTTGGGAGGAAGAGGAGTTGGATCACGCTTAGTCTATAAATAAGACCCTGCGCCCAACTCAGATTCAATGCTAATGCAATTCAATTGAGAAACCCCACACCCCAAGGCTGCCTCTCCCCTCCTCCTCCATGCCATAGCTTCTTCTCCCCTTGCTCTCCACGTCCAAAAGGTGTTTTGGACTTTGGTTGGTGCGATTCAGATCAAGGAAAGGCGATCAAAAGCAAGAAGGCTGCGCTGCTGCAAAAGGACGACTGCAGATCTTCAAAAGAGTTTTGAAGATCCTCCAGATCAGATCCAGATCTGATTTTTGGAGGCATGATAGAGAAGAAGAGGATCTCCAGATCCAACCCGAGTGGATACCGGTAGAGGCCAGGCGCTTGCGTGGCTAGATCTAGAACCTTCCGCTGCAATCAGGATCATCTACAGGGTAATAGGATTACCCAAATCAGGTAAATTAAATTTGATTTAATTTATCTTATTTTATTTTATTTATTAAAATAATAAGAATCAGATCTGAAACATATCAAGATCTGATTGGGATCAAGAGAAAAAATTTTGAAATATATCTCTTGATCTGATCAGATCTGGACGAACCTGGATCGAGAAATCAGGATTTTCCTTCAGGTGGAGGAGTAGATACCGATGGAGGAGTAGATGCTAGTGGTCTCTGGGCAACTGATGCAGAGGTGGATGGAGTATGCTTTGCCTGTGACTTAGATGCAGAGCTCCACGTATCTAGTAATGCTTCTTACCAAAGCACATATCTAGTAAGGGAAACAAGTAGTATCTAGAAAACAATGCATTGAAAATCAATGTCAAGGTTTGTAAAAGTTCATTTTGGTTAATCTAGATTAATATTCTTTCTGATATATCTACATGGACAGGTTGAGCTCATTGTAGACATCTGACAAATTATAGTAAATGATGCGAAGGGTTTCCTCCCCCTCCAAGTGGAGTTGCACCGCATACCAAGCATTTCGATCTATGCGAGATGGTATTTTGGTGCCATTGTTAATGAACATTAACCCAGCTCATGACCATCAGCATGGCCTAGAACCTGTCGATGGAGGTTTCCTTATTGATCGACATGGTGTAGGATCATCCACGATCACTGACACAACATAGCCCAAGGCCGCCAACACGACCCAAGACCGTCCATGGCTGCCGATACGGCACAGCCCAAGGCTGCTGGCATGGCCCAGTCCAAAACCCACCGGCATGGTCCAGAACTAACTGGCAAGAGTTCTCTTATCCACCAACACGACCTACGATCGGTAGATAATTATAATATTTATAATAAATATTTATAATATTTATTATAAATATTATAAATGATTAATGAATATTATTATGAAATTTAAAAAAAAATAAAATCATACCTGTGGCTATAGAGAGGGGATCGCATAGAGCTCCGAGGGTTGCTAGCGATGGTGCTAGAGGAAGATGGTGGCGCTAGATGTAGCCTATGAGAGATACACAAGATAATGAGATACAGAGAGAGTGAGAAGAGAAAGAAAAGAAAGAGGAGAGAGAGAAAGAAAGAGAAAAGAGAAAGAAAGATCTAGAGAGAGAGAGAAAGAGAAAGAGGGAAGAGAGAGAAAGAGAGAGTAGGAGGAGGTGGATCAGGCTGGGGGAAGAGAGGAGAGAAAGAGAGAGCAAGAAGGGGTCAGGGCCGACGATCAGGTCGATCGAGGAAGAGAGTAGAGAGAGAAAGAAGGGAGGGGGCAGATCGGGTTGAGAGAAGAGAGGAGGGGGAGGTGGTGGAGCCGGCAGACGAGCCAGCCAAAGAAGAAGAAGGAGGGGAAGTGGCGGGGCTGGTGGTCAGAGAAGAGAGTAGAGAAGAGAAAGGAGGGGGTAGATAAGGCCGAGGAAAGAGAGGAGGAAGGGGAGCTAGCGGTGAAGGAAAATCCTGATTTTTTGGATCAGGTTCGTTCAAATCTGATTAGATCAAGAGATATATTTCAAAAAAATTTTCTTAGTCTAGATCAGATCTAAGATGTTTTAGATCTGATTATTATTATTTTAGAAATTAAAATAAAATAAAATAAATTAAATCAGATTTAATTTACCTTGATGTGGGTAATCCTATTACTCGTTGATGATCCTCTAAGCAGCGAAAGGTTCTGGATCAAGCCATGCAAGTGCCTGGCCTCTACCAGTATCCACTCAGGCTGGATCTAGAGATCCTCTTCTTCTCTATCACGTCTCCAAAAATTAGATCTAGATCTGATTTGGAGGATCTTCAAAATTCTTTTCGAAGATCAGTAGTCGTCCTATGCAGTAGTGCAGCCTTCTAGCTTTCAGTCCCCTTTCTCTCATCTGGATCGCACCAACCAAGCTCCAAAACTCTCTTGGACGTGGAGAGGAGAGGGAGAAGGTGGGTTTGGCATGGAGGAAGAGGAGAGAGGTAGCCTTGGGGCATGGGAATTGGATTCCTTTCAATCACTATCTGAGTTGGGCATAGGGTCTTATTTATAGACTGTCTGTGATCCAACTTCTCTTTTTCCCAACCAATCACAACTCTTTGTGATTTTAGATCTAAATCTAATTGGTGAAAATAGAGTCCCCTGGATTCCTCCTTAGAGGGTGCCTAAGACCAGTCAAAGGTGGTTCTTAGGAGAACTCTAATCGAAATCCAAAAAGGAGATGGAGTCCCTGTCCAACAGGGATTTCTCGGTGCCTCCAACTTGGGCGCACGCCTAGGATGGCATGCACCGTACTCCTTGCCAGGTTCTGGTAGGGGGACAAGCCCCCACCAGTCCTCCAATAGGTGCATGACACATGGACAAAAGTCAAAGTGTCTATGATCAACATTTGACCAATCAAAGGTAGACTTTTGACCAAAGTCAAAGAACGAGAAATGGCAGGTGACCAAAAATGGCAGGTAATGTCTTACAAAATAAGACAATCTTTTCTGACTTAGACAACCTCTAGTCAGACCATATGAAGGCCTCTGATTGAGCACAAACTCCTTTGGCTCAGTTAGGACAACTTATTTATGATAGTAAAAGAAGAACGTTAGGTTCAATCGAGTGCTAGCATGATTTCCTTGAACCTAATTGAATCTCATTCAGATCAATTGAACTAGATCAGTTCAATTGATGATCACCAGATTCAAACCCTTGTTTGTGTGACCCAGTTAGGATTCAGTTCTATATGGTAATGGGATATGTCATGATCTCTATCATCGACATCATCGAAACTCCTTTCGATGGATCAGAACTCTTCTGATTCGAATAGCTAGAATGATCGATCATCTAAATCATTCTAATTGCTCCCAAAATCCACCAATGACACCTAGCAATATATGGTGGCAACCCATCAGAGCTGAATGCGAACCTCTTGGTGCTGCTATCTGTATGATTAAGTTCTTCTATTTTGAGCCCTGATCATATTAGGGTTAAGGTGAACTCGTCAAACCCTAGTTTCTGTCATATGATGTAATCATTCGATTCGAGTCCGATGTGAAAATTTAAATAGAAACTCTTTCTATTATTTCACTCTACCATGGCCATGGACTTCTGGACTTGATTCTCATGATCATCATAGGGTTGCTCCTCTACCACCGAGGTAGATAGATTCCATCTTGATGCTTATCCAGTTCCTACAATGAACATGCTATAGCCAACATACACCTCAGGGTTCCGAATGGCTAGGAGACCGAGAAATGGTGTAGTCAAACTATAACACCCTCAAGGTGAACTGCCGATGCATCTCAAATTAAAGAACCAGACACACTACTGCAGCATCGAGTCAGTCATTGACGAGAAGGTAGACTCCCTAATGACTACTCGAGATGGTCATGCTCAGTGCCCTCATTCTTCTAACGAGTACCTATACTCTCGCTCCGATGTCTCCACATCGTAGACTCAAGACTCATCTACTAAAGAGAAGCGATTGTACACCAACTTTTCGGATCAATCATCATCCTCGTGATGATCCTATGGTCGGGAGCATTTTATGAGTTAACAATGATTATTCATGTCTTAAAGTTTTCAACTCTTAAAAATATGAATTATCATTACCATTAACTCAAAGGATGTATCACA